>JAMAJY010000005.1:459206-520425 GCA_023628775.1 Lecanicillium sp. S3808 | reverse complement strand
CCCTGTCATCGAGGCACGCCAGAGACCAGGTGGTGTTGCGATTCCAGAACCTGTCATCGAGTCGCGCCAGAGACCAGGTGGTGTTCAGTCTACAGACCCTGTCATCGAGGCACGCCAGAGACCAGGTGGTGTTCAGTCTACAGACCCTGTCATCGAGGCACGCCAGAGACCAGGTGGTGTTGCGATTCCAGAACCTGTCATCGAGTCGCGCCAGAGACCAGGCGGCGTCCAATCTGTGGATGATGTTGCGGTCTAGGTTTATATGAGCGATAGCAGGCGGCTGCTCGTCAACATCTGATGACGCCATCACCCAGTGCTCGCCACGGGAGAGGTTGTTTTCTGATCAGTGCTTGTTGTTACGATTATATGGGTGCGACTCAGAAGCGCCGGTTGCATAGATGTAGATGCAAGGAGTTTGCTTCTCACAACCCCTTTGCACTACAATATCAGTGACAAGTCTCGTGCGAACTCCCTTTCATCAACATAGAGTACACTTGAGAATGACCCAATATTGATAATACTTATCTCTGTCCACCATGCCGGTCCCCTCACGTGTCGTAGGCAAGGCCCCCTGTTATGCTTGGTCACACCACAGATGGCTTTACTCACGAGCAGTCGCCTGATCCATGGACACAGCGATCTCGCGTTCAAGCACATGAAGACGTTACTCGTCACAAATAGGAGACAAAAAGGCGAACTAAAAACAGCTGGTATGTGGTAGATGTCGACATGCACTGCAAATACTTCTATGTCAGGCCGGGTCCAACAGCCATCGGTGGAGAGGGAACGGCGAGATACTTTCCATGCCATTGTGCGTAATCCGTCACTCCCGCTGGTGTGGTACTTTGCAACTTTTTTAATCTACCAGTAGGATCTTGCGACCTTGGTGAGTAGAGAAAAAAGGGTGGTGTTTGTCGTCCAGAGCGAGATGCTACATACCAACTGATTCAACAGTCATTTTACTCTGTGGTTTTGCTGCGTGTATCGCGGCCAACTTCCCGACTAGGTCTGGTACTTTTATAAGATCTATAATAGCACGGGCACGACTACAGAAGATTCTGCAGGAAAAGGCGTCCCGGCAGCTTCGGTGAGGCGAATACCCTGTGGAATACACGTCTTGGGCGGTAGTAAAATATTGGTTCATGTACTCCTGAGTGAGTGCGTGCTGTGGACCTGAGCCGACATCACAACACAAGGAATCGTCCAATGCGCCAAGGGCCACACAACTCATACGTAGGCCAGCTCATCGGTCCTTGGCACATCGTTCCTTGTCTGTGCTTCCTATTAATTACCTGCTGTGCCAGCTCTCGCCCAGCAGTACAGGGCGTTGTTGAGCATGAAAATTCTGGTGAGCTTTTGTAAAGGGCCGCAGACGTACAGTTATTTTGCTCTTCTTTACTTTTGGCTTGTAATGTTTTTTCATTCTCTTCATAAAAAAGAAAAACACGCCCAAAAAAAAAAAAAAAAAACACTTAGCAATGACCAATTCGCCGTCGGCCCCTTCATTTCCGCTGCGTATCGTACAAGACATCGCCCGAGCGCATGAAAAGATTATTCGTGGGAAGCAAGAGACATTAATAGCAGAGGTATGTGGTGTTTCATAAACGAGCCGAAAGTGCCTATGGGATATGCTCCGCCGCTTCTGCTCCATCTGTCTCCCCGGCTGCCGGCCCGTCCCTCGAAACTTTACCATTTGCTACTTCCAGTAGCACGTCAACGTCCGCGATAGCCTCTTTTCGATGCGAAATCATAAGAATTGTGCAGCCGTCAAAGACTTCTCTCACTAAGCTTCGAATACGCGCGTCCGTCTCATAGTCCATGTTACTGGTAGGCTCATCCATAAGTACCACTTTGCAGCCTGCCCAATAATTATGCAACATTGCTCTCGCCAGACATAGGAATTGCATCTGACCCTCTGAGAGACTTATATCTGATAAGGAAGCATTGAGCCCACCTTTACTGCTAATAGATTCAGACAGGCCGACACGCTCGAGGGTTCTTAGTAGTAATGTGTCATCCATTCGTGAGTCCTTAGCCTGGCCGTCATACGGCAATAGGTTTTCTCGGACTGATCCAGATAACTGAACAGCATCTTGCGATATGGTTGTTATACGGGATCGAAGCAGATCTTTGGGGACAGACGAAGTTTCAAGATGGTCGATTTTGATCGAACCAGTGTAGTCCACGAGGCCCAGTATTGCCAACAGTAAACTGGTCTTCCCACTAAAGAGCATAAAGGTCAGCTTCCCACTCACGTTTCAGTTTTGGCAGGTCAAAGCATCCTACCTTCCGCTACGGCCGGTAATCGCCACTTTCTGGCCTGGTGCGATTTCAAGACACACATCATCCAGTACAGGTGAGGAGTCTGTTGCCCTATGAAACTCGTCAATGTCTGTTACAATTTGATCATCTATAAAATGTTGAGTTCTCACTGATATTTGGCAGAGACATTGAAAAATTCAATATGCCCAGAATGTGGCCACTGTGTTGACACATGGCTGCTCTCTTTGGAGGAAACCTCCTGGGGTGTGGTGTTCACGAATGTTCGTAGTCGGGCAAGTGCTCCTAAGGACGTCTCGAGAGTGGTCCAGGACCCAATGGCCAAGTTAAGCATGTTGCTGAAAGTGACAAGATTGAGCAGAGAAAGTCCAAGGCCTGCCTGTGTCGTCATCTGCCGGAAGAAAGTAGTCATGCAAATAAGAATGAGCGCTATAAATAGACCAATTAGGTCCATAGCGAGCTCCAACCATCGCTGAATAGTATACATATAGTAGTAAGGGCCTTGCGAATAATCAAGGACACGGAAATTTTCCTGCAAGAAATCTTCCTGCCAGCCAAATGCGCGGATATGCTCTAGGCCATTTGGACTAGACATATCCGTAAATAGAGTATACAGTGGCGCTTTCGCCTCGATATCGAGGTATCGAATCTGCCTTGAAGTGCGCAAATAGAACATCTGGAGAGTATAAAACATTGCGATTATAAACGGCACAAGTAATGCAGAGTACTTTGCCCCGGATACAATAATTATTGTATCATAAACCACATAAACGGCCACTATGATTGTCATTATTCAACGCTGTAATAGGCAGCAACGAGGCACTTACGATATGAGAACCCCCACATTGCAACTGGCAGTTTTTGAGTTAAGATTGTCATGTCTTGACTAAATCGGTTGACGATAGATCCCGCGTCTGTCGCACTTAGGAAAGAAAGGTTTGCTCTGTTGCATTTTATGTCAGGAAAGCTGCAGTCGGGCATAATCCCAGAAACAAAAGAACAAAAGAAGCTTACCCAAGAACAGCGTCAAGTAATGCCTTATGTAACTTAATGCCATTTCAGGGATCATGTTCAAGAAGTAAAAGCTTGTTGGTTTAGTAGTCTTGACTCTTTGATAGCACAAGGGCATAAAGTATGTACTTACAAGATCGCGCCCATCCCGATAAAGAGGCTGCTGCATCCGATAATAGCATAGCCGATAAAAAATTTGTTGTTCGTGGGATCTGTCTCTAGCCATATACGGATGAAAACCTCTTTATTCCCAAGATTAGTTTGAGACATAGCTGGAACATGGCTTTGAAACACTTACCTGGAAACCGCTCTGCGCCAACCATCACTAATAATGATACTTGCCAGAAGATGATTTTGTTTCTACTTATCATTTGAGAAAGATATCTGTAGAGGCTGAAATCGCCTCTGGAGCGAGACTTCAGATCGGCTTCTGTCTGTAAGGTTTCTGGAAGTAAGTTCGCATCGGAATCTGAGCTCATCTCAGACTTGGCATTTGTATCGGAGCCCCCCAATCCTGTGACAATGTCGTCTCCCATATGTAGCTCCGACACCTCTTGTTGCATAGACAGCGCACCATTCCCGTCGAGAACAAGCGCTTGATCGGCCACTTTTAAAAAGCTCACTGATGAATCGTTAGATAGGAAGTTAGACCGGCGGTAATCCCATCTTACCAGAATGAGTTGCAAAAATGACTGTAGTAGCGAGTTTCCGAAGGGTGCCTTCCGCGCCAAACAAACGCATGCACAGAGTATGGGCCATCTCAGAGTCAAGGCCGCTCAAAACATCATCTAGTAACAGAATTGGCTTCCGTGAGTAGACAGCCCTGGCAAGTGCCTGGTATGTTGGTTAGCAAAGCACTTGCATTTCAGTCAGATGGAGAACAAAGATGCGTACCACGCGATGTTTCTGGCCACCACTTAGATTAGCACCATTACTTCCAGCATCCGTCATATCTCCTTTACCGCCCGGAAGTTCTTTGAAGTCATTTACAAGGCAACAGGCTGTGATAACTTCATCATACCACGCCTTTTCAAAGCGACTGGCGGCGGTAATGTTGGCGCGGATAGACACATTACGCAGCCACGCTTTCTGACCGCAATACGCCAAACGTTCCTGATTGTTGCGCCAGAATTCACCTTCAGAAATAGCCGCCTCACCTAATATTGCTCGAAGGAGAGTTGTTTTGCCAGAACCAACCGGGCCAATGAGCAGAGTAAAGAGCGACGGCTGAATGGTAAAACTGACATTGCGCAGAACTGGGTCAGCTTGGGGTGCCGGCGCTATTGAGGCTTTTGAGAAACTGATGACGTGGCCTCGTTTGTCATGGTCCGATAGCTTATCCAAGTTAAGCTTTTCTCCATCGCCTGAATCGGGTTGAAGACCTGAATGGAATGCCTGAACTTCTTCCAAGATAAGGTAAGATTGTATTCGCTTAAAGCATGCTGCTATACCTTTCAATGCTGGATAAGCACGTAGGATGGCCATCATGGGGTTTATAATCACTGCAGCCACGGCCAGAGTGGTAAAGGCTTTTACAGCGGTAAGCTTTCCATCAAAGGTCGTCCAGAAAAGTCCGCCAGCAATGGCAAGCATAGGGGGGAAAAAATAGGCCATCATTGCTGATTTAAAGCTCGTTAATAATCTCGATGTGTCTCGACCGAAGACGAGCGGGTGCTGGATATGTACATACAGACAAAGTTGATAAACGCCGAGGCAGTTCGAAAATTCTTAAATGACGTAATTTCTGCCTGTCGAGAATTTTGGATCTGATCAGAGACAGCTTTTTCTAAGCCTATCATCTTAATGCTTTTAATTTGTAAAAGCACCTTGGTGGTCAATGCGACTCGTTCCTGAATTTTCCCGTTCCATATACCTAAGTTCTTTGCGTAGGCGTTTCCTATAAAGAAACTGATAATAAAAGAAGCTATACACTATATAAGTAGACGTACGTATATAATGGGCTTTGACAGAAAATAGAAATATCTTACCAAGTACAGGCAATACTACCAAGAAGGTGGCCTTGTCAATGATTGTAGCAAGCAAGTAGAGCCCTACGCAGACTTCAATAAGACAAGCCCACATCTTATGTATTTGAGGGATTCCCGTCGAGATTCCTTCTATATCTGTACTCATGAGTGTAGCAGCTGCAGATTCCTTGGCGATCGAATATGGTAGTTTAAGCGTCTTTCTGAAAATGTGCGGAACCAGTGCCCCACGAACCATTGTGACTCCGCGGTAATTCATGTGCTCAAATAGAGCTCTGGAAGCCTATAAAACATGTTAGTGATGGATTCTAGCACAATCAAGTGCATGAAATGCACTCACAGCAACACCCAGGAAGATCAGTATGCAGGATAGGACTAGACCAGTCCTAACGAACCAATGCGGGTTTTGTTCCCCAATGAAGCTGACAACGCGGCGTAAATACAGAGGTTGCACCAGGGTAAAGGCACTTAGACAAAGACGAGGTGGAACCGCGAAGAAAATTTCAGCGTAAAAGGTTCGCATACTGGCTCTTAGTAAAGCATTGCTAGAATCCTTATTTGCTAGTTGGACGTTAGCTATGAAATTATCGTATTGTGAGATGCTGCATTCCGTACCTTTGGCCCAATTGCGGTCAAACCTATCAGAAAGGTCTTGAGAAGAGAATTCCGGGCCAAGTGAACACAGGTCACCGACCTGAAGGACACTTTTAAACCCGAACAAGAGGGTCGGATTGAGCCAAAAGAAGAAAGTCCGATTCCAAAAGCCACTGACGACTTCTTCTCCAACTGATTTCTGTAGGTTCTCATCGACAATAACGCTTCTTTTCGGGACTTCAAGGAGAGCCAGGAGAATGAAAATGAGAGCGGATCTGGTAGTAGAGAGACCTGCGAGTGTAGGAATTGCTCGAAGAAAATAGCTCCTCGCCTTGGCTACACCAAACAATAAACTGAACATCAGGTAGAGTCCGGTCAAAACAGACGAGGACTGTAGAGATCGATGGTATTCAAAGCCAATGAGAGCAGCCAGAAAACATGCGGCAGCACACGACGTGACAGCTGCTCCCACTGCGGTGCTCGACCGGAAAGTGGGAGTGCACCACAATCCGAGACTGGCAATGTCAATGGCAATCAGAGACCCAGCAGTAGTCTGAAATGAAGTGGCGTTAGAAACCGATAAACAGGCAGAAAGTAGCTCCTGACCGAGCACAGATGAACGTACCAGCTCGACCCATTTCAGGCCGCCCGTTCGAGTACGAGTAGGCTGTCGAGAGTAGTGTCGTATATAGCTTAACGCTAATAAAATAAAGACCACAGACGGCAAAATAGTTAAGATAATGTGTTCAAATTGAAGAGTTAAGTCGTACTCGTTGGGAAAGCGCGGCCCAAAGGCTCGATCGAGCTCACGTCCTTCCGGCCACTTCATAGTGACGACTGAGTATACCGACTTGAGTTACCTTGCAAGCAGAAACGAATAGCAGAACACCAAAACTGTCGGAAATAAGCCCGCGCGATTAAGATTCGTGTTGACTCTGCAATGCCATCGACCGGGGGCGTCAGTGTGAGTATTTATTCGGTTTGCTCCTCAGCCTTGCCACAGGTACCATGTTACTTACACCAACCCAGTTTCCTGTCACGGAACCATACCACTTCGCAGGACCCCAAGGAAGCAGCCCCCTTGTCACCTAAAGTAGGCCCCTGTTGGCGGGGGTACAAAATTTTAATGCTGTTCAATACAGATCAGTACCTCATAGGTACTCTATACGCGGAGGTTCGCCGCGGTGGTAGCGTGGAGTAGATACGCTAATGACAAGACGAAATGGGGGCGTCCCACCGGGTGCTGGTCCCGGGGCAGCTCGTGGTAAGGCTAGGGATTATACCGCGCTTGGTATTCGCATGGGTAGTCCGTAGATACCTCGCAAAGCTCTGTTATTCACGTATTTATGTCGACAACTACTAAACAAATTCGATTGAAAGAGCCAGCCAAACTCTTGTCTTCAAGTACTATCCATATCCGTTTACGCCAGAGAGATACTATCAAGTACTTCACTAAAAGTGCTGCGCCCGCCAAGGGGCCATACTGCTCATGCTTCCTTTTTCTTAAATGGTAGAACAAACTGCTCTTTTCGTAAGATTTAGTAGGTGTTATGACGCATCGGGCCCCGCGGCGCAGAGGTGAAGCGAGGGATTCATATTACACGGCGACCTCGATGAAGCGTGTCGCTTAGGCTTCATGGCGTACTAGAGTGCCTTGAAGGTAGGAAATGCAACTGCACTTTCCGTTATAGGGTTGGATTTAGTGGACATTTAGTCACCTCGATATTTACTAATGAACAGAAGACAATAGCTTTTACTAGACGCTGTAACAGCTGCAGATTAATGATGAGTCTTGTTGCTATAGCGAAACTAGCTTACAGCTACCCTTACCATCAACTGGAGTAGGGCTATAGCTATTTTGAACGCCTAGGTTATTTGTCTAGCGTTCAACTCGATGCCCAGCTCCGAAAGTGGGCAACTCAGCGGTGACTCAAAGCTCACTCAGCGGGTAATTACCTGGGCGGTCGACCGCTTTAGTAGGCGACTTAGCGGGCAACTGGGCTAACAGGTTCCTAACACTTTCTCTGTATTAGCGTGCATGGCACCTATTTAGGTTTGATGTTCAAGCGGATTCAGCAGGCGCCTGAAGCCACCGTGAAATAAACCCAGTTACATTTTTGCGACTAACCATTAACCATGAAGAGAGCACCAGTTCAGGTTTCACTACGTGCTTCTCTAGTAAGCAATTCCTCGACATGTATGGAATCTTTCTCTCTCTCTCTCTCTCTCTCTCTCTTTCTTCTTCTTTTCTTTTTTCGCTTCTATATGTCAATACTACAGTAGCTGTCTGAGTTCGTCTGACGAGAATGTTATTCAGCGGCATGGCTCAACGTAATATCACCTGCCAATTTTACTACAGCGCAATACATCAGCACTTTCATACATAATCCGTGAACTTAAAATGACCAATATCCTTCGTCGACCAGCCCAAAACCATCGACGTTTCACTCGCCATCTATATCCTCACCTGCCGGCCTATCCCGCTCCGAAACGTTACCATTAGACACTTCCAACAGCATATTTACGTCCGCTATCGTCGCTTCTCGGTGCGAAATGATAAGAATGGTGCAGCCACTAAACGCTTCTCTCACTAAATCTTGGATTCGGGCGTCGGTCTCATAGTCCATGTTGCTGGTCGGCTCATCCATAAGAATCAACTTTGCGCCAGTCCAGTGGTTGTGTAGCATGGCTCTCGCAAGGCATAGAAACTGCATCTGGCCCTCTGAAAGGCTCATGTCAGCCAGCGACGCGTCGAGACCGCCTTTGCTACTAATCGTGTCACATAAACCAACGCGCGCTAAAGTGCTTAGCAGCAGAGTGTCGTCAAATTTCCCTTTGTCCTGGCCAATATAGGGGACTAGGTTTCCTCTCACTGATCCTACTAGTTGGACGGCGTCTTGCGAAATTGTTGTAATGCGAGATCGTAATAGTCTCTTCGGAACAGACGAGACGTCGATGTTGTCAATTTTGACAGTCCCAGTGTATTCCACAAGACCTAACAAGGTCAGTAGTAAGCTGGTTTTGCCACTATACAGACAAAATTAGCCTTTTAGTAATACACGAAATGGTTTAAAACGAAACTTTTACCTTCCACTTCGCCCGATAATGCCGACTTTCTGCCCCCCTTGGAGCTGTAGAGAGACGTTGTTCAATACAGGAGAAGAGTCTGTCGCTCTATATACTTGTTAATTTTTCCCTTAACTCTTTTAAAGACAAATAACGGTCGATGCGCGTTAAACTCACTGGTACTTTGCAGAGACGTTGCTAAACTCAACGGCTCCGAACTGTGGCCAATGTCGTGGCACGTGGCTACTTTCCTCATAGCTGCCACCCTCCTGAGGCGTGCTGTTGACAAATGTTCGAAGACGCGCAAGCGCTCCTAGGGATGTTTCGAGTCTTATCCAGCCCCCCACGAAGAAGTTCACGACATTACTAAACCCAATGAGGCTAAGTAAACTAAGCCCTATGCCGGCCTCTGTCGTTGTATGTCGAAGAAACATGGTCATGGAGACTAAGACAAAGGCAATACACAGACTTAGTAGATCCATAGCAAGCTCTAACCAACGTTGAATGGTAAACATATAGTAATATGGACTCTGCGAGAAGTCCAAGGCGTGTATACTCTCTTGAAAGAAGTATGTCTCCCAACCAAAGGCCCGGATGTGCTCTAGGCCATTAGGGCTAGAAACATCAGTAAAGAGAGTATAAAGCGGCGACTTAGCTTCAATATCAAGATAGCGTATTTGTCTTGATGTACGCAGATAGAACAACTGAAGAATATAGAATAAGATGATAATAAACGGTAGTAACAGTGCCGAATATTTTGCACCAGAGACCACGACGGCCATATCGTAAATAGCGTACAAACCAACTGACTGTGTTATTTTATTTACTCTTGGTTATGCCACGAAATGGGAACTTACGATAACCAACCGACCACATCGCATAAGGAAGTTGCTGTGTCAAAATTGTCATATCTTGGCTAAAGCGATTAACCAAAGACCCAGTGTCAGTGGAGCTTAGGAAAGAAAGTTTTGCCCTGTTACCCGTTAGAACATAGTTACGCTTAGCGAGGAGGCTCCTTACCCAAGCACAGAGTCCAGAAGCGCCGTATGCAACTTGATTCCATTCTCAGGAATCATGTTCAAAAAGTAGAACCTGAAAAGAAAATAATTAGATAGACTGGCTTCGAGTATGGGAAAATGATATTCGGGAAGCGACATACCCTATTGCCATGCTCCCCGTGAAGATGCTCGTGCCTCCTATGGCAGCATAACCAGCAAAGTACGTGTTATTACCGGGGTCTGTCTCCAACCATATACGCATAAACGCTTCTATATTACACACGGTTATTATTGTTTGCTGGCTGCGTGCGTAGACTCCCAGTGACTCACCCGGAAACCGCTCCGATCCCACCATCAACACCAGCAAAAATAGCCAAATCGCTGACTTTTTCCGGCTTAGTGTTTTGAAAATATACTTGTAGAGGCTAGAGTCGCTTCGTGAGCGAGATTTCAAGTCATCTTCCACTTGTAAGCTTTGTGTGGGAGGAGCAGTGCTGGCGTGTGAGTCCGTCCCAGTCTTCTTGCTTGAGGCGGCATAATTTAGTTTAGCAATAAAGCTTTCTTCCAAAACAAGCCCAGATGGCTTCGACTGAACTGAAACCGCGCCATTTTCATCAAGTATGAGCGCCTGATCTGCGTGTTTCAAGAAATTGACTATACAGTAAGAAGCATTAGTCACGTTAGGACGGCAAAGTATTTCGTAGACTAGACATTATTGACGTACTTGAGTGCGTTGCGAAAATAACGGTAGTGCCTAATTTTCGAAGCAGTCCGCTCGACCCGAATAGGCGTGATGAAATATCTTGGGACATTTCGCTATCAAGACCGCTCAGAACGTCATCAAGCAATAAAACAGGCTCGCGCGAGTATAAAGCCCTAGCAAGAGCCTTGATGCTTTGTTAGTAAGAAACAACCCGAAGCGTGTGAGAGTAAAATCGCGTACCACGCGATGCCTTTGACCGCCACTCAAAGTAGATCCGTTGCTTCCAGCAAGTGACTCGTCGCCTTTTCCACCCGGAAGTTGCTCTAAGTCATTGACCAAGCAGCATGAGGCGACTACCTCGTCATACCAGGCCCTTTCAAACACGCTGGTTGCTATAATGTTTGCCCGAATAGAAACGTTGCGTAGCCACGCCTTTTGGCCACAATAAGCCAAGTTACCTGGTTTCCGCCAAAATGCTCCTTCACACACGTCGGCTTCTCCTAGCATGGCTCGAAGAAGGGTAGTCTTACCGGCTCCAACAGGACCCAGAATGACAGTGAATTGTGACGACTCGATATTAAAGCTAACGCTATGTAAAGTCGTGTTAATACCGGCCGCTGGGGCGATTGATGTCTTTTCGAATCGCATAATGTTACCTGTTTTCCTTTCAAGCTTTGATTCCTCGGTATCCTCGGAGCTACACTTGGAGTGTCGTGGTTGGACCTCTTCCAAAACGAGATATTCCTGTATGCGGGTAAAGCATGCTGATATGCCTTTTAGCTGTGGATAGGCTTTCAAAATTAGAATTAACGGGTTTATTATGATCGATATAATAGCCAAAGTTGTGAATGCGTTCACCGCGGTAAGTTTGCCGTTAAAAGTTGTCCAAAAGAGGCCTCCCGCAATGGCGAGCATAGGTGACGTTGTAAATGTCACAATCGCTGAACTAATTGTTAATGATAAAC
Source organism: Lecanicillium sp. S3808 (assembly GCA_023628775.1). NCBI lineage: Eukaryota > Fungi > Ascomycota > Sordariomycetes > Hypocreales > Cordycipitaceae > Lecanicillium > Lecanicillium sp. S3808. The sequence goes on along the minus strand of JAMAJY010000005.1, from coordinate 508,823 downwards.
CCTATATATAGAAAGTTAGAGCCGTTCCTCAATACTCACCAATCATGTTAGACGCACCGCCGATAATGCGAAACATCTTGAAGGAATCAATTTCTTCAACGCGAGACCCTTTTATCTTCTCTGAAATGGTCTCTTCCAAGCCAATCATCTTTAAAGTCTTGATTTGCAAAAGCATTTTCGTTGTTAAGGCCACGCGTTCTTGGATTTTCGTATTCCACACGCCTAAATTTTTGGCATAGTATTTTCCGAGAAAAAATGAGAGGATAACGGAGACTAATTAGGATTGTGAGTAGGGTTGTATAACAGATAGAAAAATCGGCGAATTCTTACCAAGGACAGGGATAACCACCAGGAATGTAGCCTCGTCGATGATTGTAGAGAGTATATATAAGCCGACTGCTACCTCAATAAAGCCTGCCCAAATTTCGTGCAGCTTTGGAATTCCTGTAGATATGCCCTCCATATCGGTACTCATGAGAGTTGCAGCTGCAGATTCCTTTGCGATACTATATGGCAAGCCGAGCGTTTTTTTAAATATATTTGGAACTAGTGCTCCTCGAACCATCGTTACACCACGATAATTCATATGCTGGGAAAGGGCTCTGGAAGCCTGAGAAGAGTGTTAGAAGCCAAGAAGTCAATACAAGAATGCTATTGAAGTCGAAGAACTCACAGCAAGGCCAAGAAAAATCAGGATGCAGGACAAAATCAGACCAGTTCTTACGAACGATGAAGGGCTTTTCTCGCCAATGAATGAAATGACCCGCCTCAAGTATAAGGGCTGCACAAGCTTGAAGGCGCTGAAACACAACTGGGGTGGCACGACATACAGAGCTTCAACATAGAAGGTCTGCCAGCTCGCCTTAAGCAAGGCATTATTAGAGCTTCTGTTTGCTATACCAATGTGAGTAGTTTTACAATTGTATAATATCGAACTCATACCTTTTGTCCATTTTTGGTTGAATTTAGTCGAAAGCTTCTCAGAAGAGAACTCGGGACCTAATGTCTCTAGGTCGTTTACCGTAAGAACATTTCGTAACCCGAATAAAAACGTCGAGTTTAGCCAAACGAAGAAAGTCCGATTCCAGAAGCCAGTGACCACTTCTTTTCCAATAATCTGGCCCAAGTCTTTATCAATGGTGTTTATCTTTGGAATCTCAAGAAGGATCAGGAGAATGAGCTGAAATACAACACTACTTGTGGAAAGGCCCGCTAGGGCGGGCAATGTGCGAAGAAAGTAGCTTCTGGTCCTGACGATGCCGAATAGGATACTCAGAAGCAGGTAAAACCCAGTCAAAACCGAAGATTGGAAAGAACGATGAAATTCATAGCCAACAAGAATGGCTAACACGGCGGCAGCGACACAGGAGAGAGCTGCCGCACCGACTGCAGTGCCAGACCGTAAATCTGGAGAACACCAAAGTCCTAGGGAAGCGATTTCAACAGCGATCAGGAACCCGGCGACAACCTGCAGTTATCCGCGTTAGAGATTGCCCAAGAAATTGAAAAAATGAGAGAGGGTAAGAAGCTATGAAGAAACCTACAAGCTCAACCCATTTCAGGCCACCTGAGCGGGTACACACTGGCTGCTGAACATAGTATCTTAGGTAGCATAGCGCTGCGAAAATAAAGACCAAAGACGGTACGATCGTGAGGACTATGTGTTCAAATCGAAGAGTTAGGTCAAATTCGTGGGGAAAGCGTGGTCCGAAAGCTTTGTCAAGCTCGCGTCCCCCTGGCCATTCCATATTAGCAAAAGAGAGTTTGGCTGACTGCCAGACGGTAACCGGGAGTCGGGAGTGATTTAGCAGGCAGCGATAGTCAATCCGCAGTGGAGGCTTTTGTGATGGTGTCTTGCAACTTTTTGCAACTTTTCCAAAAGTAAATGGGCTTTTAATAGCTTTTAACTACAGCCCGACCATAGGTCAGCGTGGGTGCTTGGCCCCGACCATCGTCCTCTCCTGTAACTAATCGTGTGGCGCCTGTTAGTCGGGGCGACCCTTCACTAGCCAGCACATCTCTACGAGTAGCTCAGTACAGATCGGTACTTTTGAGGTACTCCCAGTGCGTACAAAGACGCTGTTGGTGGTATTGTGGGGCACACAAATGGCAAGACAATGCATGCGGGAGCCAACCTGACGAAGTATTTGTGCAAAAGCAGTTTGTGGCAGGGAGACAGATAACCCTGTCAAAGTCATATATAAGTTAAGCCAATGAGAACGAGTTTAATTACTCGTCTGCTAATCAAAGGGTTGAAGGCTGGTTGCGACACAGAATAGTTTGTCAGTGTTTTAACCCGGCGAGTTGAGCAATTAGTGAAGCACGGTTGAAGAGTTCTGTGATTTCGCACTCCATTTTACGCCACACCACCAGTTTTCTGTGCTAATGATTATGTGTACTCCCAAGTATCAAACACTCATAATGTTGGAAGAGTCTGTACCCGCTGTGCTACACAAACTGCATTGCTACGTAGGCACAGCCACCGGCATAGGCCGCCCCAAGATGTAAAAGGGCTACCAACAAGTGGCGCTCAAATGTTTTCGTGCGCGATACTGTGAAGATTGGTTTGGACACTTAAAGATGAAAAAGTAAGAGAGGCAGAATGTTGAATTTGGAAGCTGAACAACCCTTACTATGTACTACGCACATACGTAAATATACTTCAAATTGAGGTATTTGTCTCCTTTCGGTGTCGAGATCCCAAGAGTTTACACTTCAGCGCAGCTTAAAGCGCTGCTTTGCTAGCTTCAATAAAGCTCAATCACGCTACATATATCGGAAAGGCCCTATGCCTCGCTCGAGTCTTCTGGGCTGTCTCTTCGCAAATGTTGGCCTGAATCTGCTGACTTGTAATTATAATGCTACTTATTAGCTAAAGGGGCTCGTAATCGGCTGCTACTTCAATCACCCCACGAACCATCTAGAGACGGCCAATGATGATGCAACCGGCTATGAAATGTACAGCATACTATGGAGGGCTACTGTACACTAATTACGTATGCACTACAGTCAAGCTAGGAGGTCATAGAGTGTGATTTTGGCGGTAAGGAGGATTAGCTACTTTAGTTCCCCAGGCTATTGACAAGTACCACCTGGTGCGCAAGTTTGGTGGCAGACGTGGCGCATTGGCAAAGTGATGCCCCATCAATCGCTGCCAACAAGGTCTATTAAGGCGTGTTAAGGCCCTGCGCCCGCCCAGTTTGCAGTCGTGCCGTAGAAATGTATCGTTGTGACCGAAAGTCCTAAAATAAAAGGCTTCACTTACACGTTTCTTCTAGAGGCGAGAGAGCCATCAGTTACAGACTTGCCTAAGCAGCGATTTTGGCTATTAATCAGGATTTTGCAAAAAGTCTCCCTTTAGGCTTGAAAGCGTTTTCATATTAACGGAGCATTAAAGCACGCGACACTTTCGCGTTGATTTCTTCCATGCAGACTGTATATGCTTAAATCTGTGAGCTAACTCTTACTTGCTGAGAGACGTAACCGTCCCTTCGCCATATACGTTTTAAAAGTTGTGTAACTTGACAGAGACGGTACTATTTCACTAGACAGAGAAGCCTCCCAAGCACACGTATGGATTGGGAGTACTGAAAAGAGTTTATGGTAATATACTAAGAAGGGTAATCGTTATGCATTCAGTCTACTCTTCGTCCGCTGTATGGGATAGTTCCTCACTGTGGCGTCTTACTTTGCCATTTAAAACCTCCAAATGAACATCCACATCGGCAGCAGCTTCGGGCCGGTGAGAGACCATAATAACTGTACAATCAACGAACACCTCTCGTACTAGTGTCTGGATACGTGCATCCGTTTCGCGATCCATATTGCTAGTCGGCTCGTCCATGAGAACAAGTTTCCCTTCGGTCCACTGGTTATGCAGAATTGCCCTCGCGAGGCATAGAAACTGCATTTCACCTTCAGATAAACCCATATCTGACAGTGACGCGTCAAGGCCACCATTGCGGTTGATTAGTTCTGAGAGGCCCACGCGACTGAGGACTTTTAATACCATGGTGTCATCGAACCTGGCATCTTGTGCCTGGCCGACATATGGTAAAAGGTTCTCACGCACTGAGCCAGCCATTTGAACAGCATCTTGTGACAAAGTCGTCACCCGTGAGCGCAACAATGGTTTTGGAACAGACGCAATATTGACACCATCAATCTCAATAGTTCCAGTGTGCTCCAGAAAACCCAACAAAGTAAGCATGAGGCTGCTTTTGCCACTGAATAACCCACATGAATTAGCAAAGTACAATCTCATTGCGTTGAAACGGGAAACCAACCTTCCGCTACGTCCAGTAATTACTACTTTCTGTCCAGGTTCGATTGTTAGCGAAACGCTGTCAAGGACCATGGGATCCGATTCCCTGTTCATGTTATCAGCATACACTCGAGTCCCAGAATGTTCGACCGCACTCTCGTACCGATACTTGGCATTGATATCCGTGAATTGAACGTGCCCTGAGGAAGGCCACTGCAACGGTACTTCAATTTTGCCGTCTTCCACTAGGTGCTCCTTCGGCGTGCTGCTAAGAAAGGTCCGAAGCCGTGCGAGAGCGCCAAGGGAAGTTTCGAGGTTAATCCATGAACCGACAAACTGGTTCACACAGGTAGTAAACAGGATAAGGCTAAGAAGAGAAAGACCAACTCCAGCCTGGGAGGCTGCATCGCGAGAAGATACAGAGACGCAAATTAGGATCAAGGCAATGAAGAAGCCAATCAAGTCCATTGCGAGCTCTAACCAACGTTGAATAGCAAATAGGTAGTAGAAAGGCACCTGCGAATGATCCAGAGCATGCATTGTCTCTCTCGTAAAGCTTTGCTGCCATCCGAAGGCGCGGATATGCTCGAGTCCATTCGGGGTAGAAGTTTCCGTAAAGAGCGTGTACAGAGGTGCTTTTGCTTCAATATCCAAGAATCTCATTTGTCGTGATGTTCGTAGATAATACATCTGTAGCACCGCAAAGACCATAATAATGAACGGTATGAGCAGTGCGGTATACTTGGCGCCAGAGACGATAACTATGAGATCAACTATCGCACCAGATCCATCTGCTTATGGTTACCAAAAATTTCGACCGCCAACCAGAGAGGATACTCACAGTAAATAAACAACCAGAGTGCAATAGGTAACTGTTGAACCAAGATTGACATATCTTGACTGAAACGATTGATGATGGAGCCGGCGTCTGTCGATGTGAGAAAGGAAAGTTTCGCGCTGTATTGGGTCAGTGGCTGTTTTGAAGGGTTTTGAGGCTTTCTCTAATGCCTTACCTTGTTGCGGTGTCTAACAGGTCGGCATGGAATCTGATACCGCTATCTGGAACAAGTCTTTGGAAGTACACCCTAAAATCAGTTTAGAATAAGCTTCGCATGGCTATGATTTGTCTCAAAAAGTCTGGTGAACATTTCCATACCATGTTGCGACAATTGACACGAGAAACCCAGCGCACGCAATAACAGCATAACCGGCAAAGTAGTTGTTGTTGGTCGGGGCAATCTCAATCCAGATTCGCATAAACACCTCTGTTGCACGCCAACGATTAGCTTTATGGATTCGCTGTTGGAATACGAACGGCGTTGAACGGAAATTACCTGGGAGCCTCTCCATAAAAGACATCGTTGACAATGCCGTCAAGAAAATAAGCATTTGCCATTTATTCGCGCCTTTCACCAGAAATTTGTAGAGGCTGAGGTCACTGCCTGACCTTGATTTTAGATCCTCGTCTGACTCAACTTCTTGCTTGAGTATCGCAGCGTCCTCCGCGTTTGATTTGGTATCAGGTGTGTTTGCTAGGACCTTTTGAGAGCCCAGACTCGCGACAAACGCCCCGTCTAGAGCCGGTTGAGGTTGCACCTTCACGTTTCCGTGCGAGTCAAAGATAAGGGCTTGATCTGCAGACTCCAAAAATCCGACTTCAAATCTATAAGTTAGAGAAAAAGATCTTCCTTAAAACGGTGATTCTGTCACGTACTCGTATGGGTCGCAAAGACAACAGTGCTAGCAAACTTTCGCAATAATCCTGTGGGCCCAAGCAAGCGTGAAAAGATAGTCTGTGACATTTCAATATCGAGGCCACTTAGAACATCGTCGAGAAGCATAACTGGCTCGCGCGAATAAACGGCTCTGGCGAGTGCCTAATTTTGTCTGTCAGTATCCACAGCCTTCCAAAGATATTTCTGCAGGGCAGCCAAGCACTCACAACTCTCTGCTTTTGACCGCCACTTAAATTACAACCATTACTTCCAGCAAGCGATGAGTCCCCTTTGCCACCAGCAATTTGTCGCAAATCGTCATCAAGGCAGCAAGCCTTCACGACTTCTGCGTACCAGTTAGGCTCGAAGGGTCGAAATCCAATGATATTGGAGCGAATGGTAACATTCCGTAACCACGGTTTCTGCCCACAATACGCAAAGTTTCCTTTCTTGCGCCAAACCTGTCCTTGAGACACTGGAGCTTCGCCGAGGATTGCTCGAAGGAGAGTGGTCTTTCCGGAACCTACAGGACCTAAAAGGATGGTGAATTCAGATGCCTTCAGAGCAATATTCACGTTGTTTAAAATGGTGTCGGCACTAGAGGCAGGTGCAATCGATGCGTCCTGAAATTCGACGACATTTCTCTCCGTGTCTTTTCTTGAAACTTTTTCAAAATCAGGGATTTCCATATCGTCAAGCTCTGCTCGAACCTCGCTTAAAGCGAAATACTTCTGTATGCGATTGAAACACGTCGTGGTTCCTCGCACGTGGGGGTATGTGTGAAAAACTCCCATCAAAGACGAGACTATCACAGTGACCACCCCTATCGTCGCAAATGCATCGACTGCATTAATTTTCCCGTCAAACGTAGTCCAGAAGAGGCCACCAGCTATAGCAAGTACAGGCGACACCGTATACGTCAGAATCGCTGGTATTATAGCTTATGTTAATATGAAAGTGATCTTTTGTTGGGCCGAGAAGAATGTAGTGTCTGCTTCACGTACCGATAATAACAGTTACACAAGTAATCCACCGCACAGCTTTAAAAGAGGCGATTTCCACAAGACGAAGATTCTGTATTTGGTCAAAGGCAGCGCCTTCTAGCCCAATCAGTTTAATGTTTTTGATCTGTAAGAGCAACTTAGTGGTCACAGAAACTCGTTTCTCGATCTTCTCGTTCCAAACTCCAAGCGCTTTGGCAAAAAGGTTACCGAGGTAGTAAGTGATAACAACGGACGCTTCCAAATATGTTTGTCAGCATCTGTAGAAACTTTATCGACAAGAGCAAATAAATTTTCGCTTCCTTACCAACTACAGGCAGTACGACTAAGAAAGCAGCCTCATCAATGATCGTTGAAAGCACATAAAGACTGATTCCAACTTGAATAGCGCTTCCCCACAGCTCATGAAAATTGGAAATGCCCGTGGAAATGCCCTCAATATCTGTGCTCATTAAAGTCGCTGCGGCAGATTCTTTTGCAATAGAGTATGGCAAAGCAAGTGTTTTCCTCACAATATGCGGAATCAGCGCCCCGCGGACCATTGTCACTAGTCGGTAGTTCATATGCTGAAACAAAGCTCTGGACGCCTTGAAGTAGTGTCAGTGATGAAAGAGAGAACGATATAGGTACAAAACTTACTGCCAAACCGAGGAAGAGGAGAACACATGATAAGATCAAGCCGGTCCTAACAAACATAGAGGGATTCGTTTCTCCAATAAAGCTTGTCACCCTTCTCAGATAAAGGGGCTGTGCGATGAAAACCCCTGCATAGTATAATCGAGGCGGCACGACATACAAAAACTCTGCCCAAAATGTGAACAAGCTGGCTTTTAAGAGAGAAGGATTTTTCATTTTCCTCTCTATTTACATTTAGTCTATTGCCTTTCTTATTGTCAGGAGACATACCTTTGCTCCAAATATGCTCTAATCTTGAGAAAAGCAATTCGGATGAAAACTCGGGCCCAAGTGGAGGTAGGTCCTCAACTTTGATAGTGTTTCGGAAGCCGTAAACAAAGATTGGATTAAGCCAAACAAAAAATGTCCGGCTCCAAAAGCCCGCAAGAGCCTCTTTTCCAGCAGAACTTTTTTTGTCGATCATGTCTTTTCCCTTTGGAACCTCAAGGAGGCCGAGCAGAGTAAGCTTCAAGACAACTCCTGCGGTAGAAAGTGCCGCGAGTACGTGCATAGCACGAAGATAGTAGCTTCTTGTTTTTGCAATGTCAAAAAATACGCTCAAAAGCAGGAAAATTCCTGCCAGAGCTGAAGTTTGAAGCGAACGACGGTGCTCGACCACGACGAGAAAAGCCAGTACAACCACCGCGGCCAATGACACAACAGCTGCACCAATGGCCATGCTCGACCGAAACTTAGGTGAGCACCAGACGCCGAGGCTAGTAGTCTCTAATGCGACTATAACGCCAGAAACTCCCTATCCCAAATGGTAAGCACAAGCCGGTTTAAAAACGAGATATGACCAGGCATAGAAGCTAAATTAAAGCGTACCAGTTTTACCCAGGAAAGAGCACCCGAGCGAGCGCAAGAGGGCCTGCGATAAAGGCGCATGATGTAGCACAGAGCAATTAATAGGAATATCAAGGACGGAGCGAGTGTCAGGATGGTGTGCTCGAAATAAAGAGTGAAATCGAACTCGTTGGGGAAGCGAGGCCCGAAGGCTCGATCCACCGGTCGACTTGCAGGCCACTTCATGGCAGGTGGCGGTCTTGCAAGACTTAACAAGCCACAGAGACCACGATGCGGAAAGCAATATGAGGCGCGTTTGCAGAAGCCTGTTGGCTACGGACACGTTTTATGTCGAAGTAATGGTTTCAAAGGGCGGTGGCATCGTACATAGGAGAAGCGACCCTCCCAGCTGTGCAGACTGTTTCAGAGGGATATGGTATGGATTGTCCTTCCCCTCTTGGAAAGCGCGGGATTACCGTCGAACAAAAGCCGTATTTGCCCATGGCGTGTGCGCTCAACAGCGGGGACTCGCTGACAGAACTTATGAGCTAGGATGCACATACTATTAGTAGTGTATGCGATGGGGTATGCCCGAATTGATTTGCTATACATTGTGTACAACAGTCCAAAATCGGTGGCTGGCATCGTCTACTCATTCCATGTTCTACCCTTTGCGGTTTCGACCTGGGAATTCAGAAGATATTGCTACTGTTTGTACGTAAAATCCCACCTTTCCCCTCATTTCTCTGATGAGCGATGGTCTCAGGTGATCAAGCTCGTACCCATACTCGTAGATACTCTGAGAGGTGGACGCAGAAATTACTCCTAAGCGCCTGGGCTGACACCCGGTGGCATACTAGTTAAACATCTGTTCTTTGGAAACACCTATGAGAGCACGAAGGTTGTGGCTTTCAAGTCACCTACTCGCCCAAGAGTCCCTGGTGGTCTAACCTGAGGCGTCGCAGCGATCGAATTGGCGAGCTCACAGTAGACAGCAGCGGAAGGAGCAAGCAGCTGTCCGCCTTCATTTGTCGATGGCCTGTACCTCGTAGACGCTCGAGACCCCGATCTAGCGTTTCCTTAGCCTTGAAAGCTCCATTATTAGCGCCAACAGTTTCCCCGCTCGGAGCGGGCGTCGCAAGCCCCATCAAGCCCTCATCCATCCCAGCTCGATTGCCTTGCAGCCAACAATTTGTGGCACCTTGGGGCTCCTGAGGAGCACGCGGGAATCTCAGTGGCGCGATTGCGCAGAGACTCGTGAATAGAAATCTGGTGGCACGCAACTTCAACTGTGTTTCTTCTTTTGCTCAGAGAAACAAATCCCGGATAGTCCCCAGCCCAGCCAAATCCTCATGGGCTGAGGCTGACGGAAGTGGTCCCCTTATCTACAGTACATGAAGGAGCACGTCCACCAACACAGCGTAACATCGGCCCTCCACTACTTGTGCGGTACTTTGCTCGCTACAGCGTGTACTTCGTGGGTACTTTGGCAGGTACTTTGGTGGTACTTCGAGGTTCAGTCCCTGCAATGGGGCCTGCGGCGTGATTGTCCCGCCCGCGGCCTTGCTCCCCGCTCTAGCGCGAGGAGGCACCATCGTTAGCAACTGATATTGGCTCCATGTGAGAACGCCACATTGACATTTTAGGGAGGTGCTTTGTGTTGGCCAGTCTGTTTGCTCCAAAGTGCGGCTTCTCATTTGGGGACCGTCTCCCGGCGGCAGCAAAAGTTCCTGCGAGAAAACGAGTTGGCATGTGTTGGTGGTCGTCTCATTTCCTTGGACTTTCGTGTCCGGAAGCCAAGCCAGCGAGAAGGGTAGTTTGGGGGCGCCCCAACTTTTTGTTCAAGATTCCCCTTCTGTTCCCCTCTTCTCTTTGCGATGAGCGTGGGCCTTGGTCCCCAGAGACCCTTCTGTGGCTGAAGATTCAGGCTGCCCGCTGTAGTACTTCGTAGGCGCGGCATGGGAGACTTGTATCACTGTAGTGTGTTGGACTTGGCGCTCTTCCAGCCCAATGCCCTGTAAATGGCAGGCATCTCTGTACTTAGTAACAGCTAGTAGAAGGGGGGAGCGAGCAATATTCTGTGCACCAGCCGTCAGTTACACAACTTGCTAGGCTTTGGATCTATTAATATGTTCTTTGATGCTGTTTTGTTTAAATTATAGAAGTAGAAACATACTATAGTCTGTGTATTGTATATTACTCTATCCGGAGGATTGATAACATTTGCTATCAATGAGTTGGGCTGACTGCTTTCTTCGGATTACACGGCTTCATACCTGTCAAACTCAAAAATTGGAGATATTCGGAGCAAAAGCATCATGCTCGATATCTATGCACTTGGTTAAGCGAATGTAATAAAAGACTCATTGTAAAATCAATTTTACTGTTTAATACAAGGATTTCGAGAATCGTCGCTGAACCAGTTGGTTTATCCCAACCTACCCTATACTAATTTACATCAACCCTAACCCTGGTCAAAAACTTAGCCATCGGAATGAAATGATCAAAACTTGTGTCGGTCGCATTAACTACACCTTCTCTAAAAAGAAACTACATTCAATTCAGGGCGTAATTTGTTCGATTTGTAACATAACTGCATACTGTAGTGAGAAAACACTTCGCTGTGCAGCTGCAACAACGTTTGGAAGCTCAACTACCTTTCGCTTCTGGTCTTCCGCAGCGCTTCGGCCAGCGTCGGCATTTTGAAGTGGCCCGGTCCTTGAGAAATTGATTCTTTTGGATATTGGTACAGACCAGCATCGAACCTTTTGAGTGCACATTAAATCATAAATCAGGTTTAAAATAGTTTACTTGCACAATTTGACACTCCCATCCGGACGGCACCTTTAAAACCATCAACAAAACGGCCGGGATACGGAGGCGGAGCCCCGGCACCGGGGCTGGCCGGTCGCCGGGAGCTCCGCATTCCCCACGTCATAACGCACGCCGATGCCGCAAAAGCCCACATCATTCCTTTCAGCTCTCTCCCCTCTTGTTTTGCGATGCGTTGTTTCTTTGTCAAAGCACGAGATTCCATTACTGTCTAATTAAACTTGCAGAGAAAGAATACGAACAATGACCAATACAATTGTGATTGTCGGGTAAGTGCTGTCACACCTTGCAGATGCACATGACGCACAAACCCGAAAACAATATGCTAACGATACGGAAAGCGGCGGCGTCTCCGGCCTAACCTCTGCATTGCTGCTGTCAAAGAGCAAAGCTAATGTCATTACCGTCGTTGGAAAGCACATGCCGGGTGACTATGACATTGAATATGCGTCTCCTTTTGCGGGCGCAAACATGCTTCCGTATGCCACCAACTCCCTTGATCAATGCCACGCTTGATATTGACATATTACAGCATGTCTGTCAATGAAAACAGTCGTTGGGAACGACGAACATGGCCAGAGCTGAAGCGGCTAGCTCAGGAAGTCCCTGAAGCAGGAATTCACTTTCAAAGTTTGTACTCATCACGCATCAAACTTGAATGGCTCTAACACAAAATAGAGACAAACGTATATCGACGAAACAAAGACATTGACCCGGCCAGCAGCAGTGTACCAATGGACCCCCTCTTTTACAAAGACCCTTGGTACAGAGACCTCCTCGACAACTACCGCGAGATGCACCCTTCCGAGGTCAAAGACGGCTACGATTCAGGCTGCCAATTCACGAGTGTTTGCCTCAACACGGCCGTCTACCTCGCCTGGCTTGTTGGGCAGTGCCGAAAGAACGGCGTCGAGTTTAAGCGTGCTGTACTCTCAGACCTGTCCGGAGCCAAGTCGCTCAGTCACACTGGCAGGCCCACCGACATTGTTATCAATGCAACTGGACTAGGCTCGTTTAAGCTGGGCGGCGTAGAGGACAAGACAATGACACCCGCAAGAGCGCAGACGGTCCTAGTGCGCAACGAGTGCAGTCCCATGCTTGTCACGTCTGGCACAGACGATGGTGCAACGGAGATTCTGTACGTCATGCAGCGCGCTGCTGGCGGCGGCACTATCCTGGGTGGCACGTATGATATGGGCAACTGGGAGTCGCAGCCGGACCCAAACATTGCAAACCGCATCATGGAGCGCATTGTGAAGCTGCACCCGCAGATTGCGGACGGCAAGGGCGTCAAAGGCTTGAGCGTTATTAGGCATGGCGTTGGACTGCGACCGTTCCGCGCTGACGGTGTCAGAATCGAGACGGAGCGCATGGGAGATGGGACTCATATTGTACATAATTATGGCCATGCGGGATGGGGCTACCAGGGATCGTATGGCTGTGCTGAGGAGGTTGTGAATCTGGTGAATAAGATTCGGGCGAGTAAGGGTGAGAGCCTGGCTGGCGAGCCACAGCTGTTTGCGTGGGACAAGAGCTCTGTTGCAAAGGCTAAGCTGTAACTGAATTGAGCATGCATCATTTAATGCATTTTATTAGAGATGACACCCCTGGGTTTTATGATTTCTTTTATCCCCTTCTGGAAGGTTTGCTTTCCTGTTGGCCTTGAAGGAAACCTCACATCGTATCACTTCTCCTTGATTGATGTCTATGTTAAACTTGCACTCCAATATCGTTAGGCCAGCGCTATATAGAACATGTGGCTAAATAATCGATCTAAAGACCCTCTTGTTAAGGATCTTATAAGATGTGCTTTCTATTTCTTGAGTAAGTTGATACAAGAATGTGTGGCAATCACTTTTTAGCTTGCTAATCAATCAACCTCCCAAAGTGAATGCTGGTATGACTCTTTTACGCTTGGTTGGCCGGTAACATTCTACTGCAATGCCGAGAAGATTATCTCTCCCGCCGGTTCCACAAACATAGCATACGATGAGGAACCCTCAGCAGCCATTCTGATACGGCTTTAACTCGGAGGGGAGAGAAGTGAGTCAATCACCGCTCAGCTTTTGTAACAAGAAACGCCGAGGCTGACCAGGAACCGCAGTCAGGAGGGAAACAGAAAATGATGATTTTATTTTCATGTCGATTGCCATGTAATACCCTATTTTTGTATTTCTCATAATGGTCTCGTTGACGAGGCTCACCAGCCCTTGCCTTTATCTCTTCTCTGCAGCCAGGTTGGTGTGCATCACCCGTATATGATACCTCCATTGCGACTTCTTATACAGCACTGACTACACATCTCTGTAAAGTTTTCCGTATATGGGAGCCACTATTTTATAGTTGTTCGCCTTAAACTAGATTTACTCATCCGCAGGTGGGCTTTGAGTTAAAAGTGTCGCATGATCTTGTTTACTAGCCGTCCAACGATATCTCCCGACATCCGATATCAGTCCTCATCGAAACTGTATTTTCTGCTTTCCGGAACGCTTTTCAATTTGAGGCAGAAAGACCTTTTAGTCTTTTCCCTGGATCGTGGCGCAGCAGTTCACCCACCAAATTGCGCCTGATGAGCTCGGTTAGACAAGATGCTGACTTTATTTTATCATAGCAAAGTCCTCCCAGTATCCCCTAATAAAATCATGACTGTACGTACATTACCGCCAAATAGTCGCTTCAGCTATATCATGTCTGGTTTTTAAAGGTTGGGGTCTCGCGCAGCCGCTGATAGTTTTGAGTGTCGCTTCTACCAGAACCTTGGCTGGTCGAACCGATACGGCTACAACCACTGTATCATTTCTGCTGCCTGATTTCCCTTGCAAAAACGGTGAGCGGTCTGTAAAACTGTAGCGATCAAATTATTGGCAATAGTCCAGATTGCAAGATCGATGTATCTTTGACAGGTTGACCAGTTGAGTATCCTGGCTCGCGGAATGTTTTCGATACAAGTTCTACAAAAGCTATTGAGCATTCATCTCGCCGCAAGAAATGATACAAAGTCAATAAGTCTATTAATGTGTAATATTAAAAGCATTGCAAAAGGTTTTGTCTTTTTTTCTTCTTTTTGGACATTAGCAAGTTGCCGGTGGTGGCAGGTTTGTTTCCAGTGTCGATGGTACGAATCTTAGCACTCTGGTCCGAAATTGTGCGGCAGGTGTAATCGACCATAGATCTTTGTGGTATTTGATAACTAGCTATGCAGTCACCTGCACGGTGCCTTTACTCTCGCACCCTAATAACCGTTTTGGACGACGCCTGACTCTATACATTCTACTGGGGCCATATTTAGACGTAATAAGCTATCAAGGCTTGGTAGGGTATACTTTTGTCGTTACTGCGAGTGTTTTCAGACACATGGTCCTGAACAGACACTGGTTTCCACATCACAGTACGGTAAGTTGAAGACTGCTGCCAAACTCATTACCAGCTATCAAAAAGTTTTCCATGAGAATCGAACCTGGCCCGAAAGACGGCATAGCTGGTCCAAGCCACAGGTGACTGTTGGCATGTTGTGAAAGGGGTACCATTAACTGACGATTCTCTGAAACAGCGGAAAGAGCTTACTCTTCCTAAATCTTTTGAATCTCCTGGATTGTACCGGTACAATTATTATTGATGGCATCGATACCCCGTTGGTCCCACTTCATGAACTGAAAAATCGCATCGCTAGCGGCACCTCACATGGCATTAGGCTCGGAGGCTCTGTACGCGACAACCTGTTGTCATTTCATGGCCAACAAGAAGATAGAACTATAAAACGATTGGCTTCTTTATGAAGCCTTAGATCAAATAAGACTCTGGGAAACAGTGGAAGCAACAGGGAGGTATGAGGCGGAGGCCATCCTCTAGGATGGAGCTGCACCCGCTATATGCTGCAACGTCTTCATACTCCGAGCCAAGATGCGGTGCAAGTGCAAAAAGTTCTGGAAGAGGACTTCGTTGATGCACTTTTTTATGGTCGCAGAAAACGAAAGCTCGCTTCCGGTTGTGAACATGCTACTAGGCTGACGAAGGCGTTTATTGAGTTTGCTGACTAGCGTGTTCGGCTGTCACCCGTCTTCAAGAGAACGATAAATCGGGGACATGGACTTACGAAAGCTCGACCAACTGTCAGCACCAAGATTAAAACAAAGTTTCGGGAAACTCTCGTTGTTGGTAGACGCTATTCCTACAATGTCTCGGTGACTTTCTCCTTGGACGGACTTGGGTGGTGTGGACCGCTCATTGTAGGCGCACACACAAAATCTGCATCCCTTCCGAGTCCTTTTCTCCTCAACAGAGGCCCACCTCATTCTAGTACGGACGCTAGTTGAACAGAGCAGCGTTGCACTTTAGACGCTGCCAATGCCAGGTGAGAGGCGCTAACGTTTGGTGGCTAGTCCACCCCGGAGCCTGTCCCCTCTCTCCTCCTTGTCCCACCCACTCTCTCGCTGTACACTGGAGGTACCTCCCAGAATAGCTGAAGAACCAGGAAAGCCCCGCAACTGCCAACCAACTGATCAAAAGAAGTCGTCTGCAGGCCTGATTGAAGTGAGCATTGTCATCTGCCACCCTCTGAGCCCTCGCAGCTCACCTTTATCGTGGCTTTATATTACCTTCAAATCAGCTTTAAAGCTATTAGAGAAAAGCAGCGCATTTGATCGTCGCGCAACCATCCAGCAAGCTTATGACTTGCCCTGCATCGGCCAACCGCAAACCAACAAAAGATGGAGTCTACTACTGAGGAGAGGTTGTTAGGCCCTCTCGCAGACTTCCAGGTCCGCCTGGAGCACATGCTTTCTAACTTATTGCCGATGGCGCTTTTCTTTTTTTCAACATCCTATTTGCAATACCTTGATGATCCCGTCGCAGCAAAAAGCTTCCCGAGCGATCAATGCTTGAAGCTGGTAAGGTGTCTTGGAGCTGACCTTGTTTTGTATTCTTCTCCCAGGACTGACATGAACGCAACAGGCCATTTCAGGAGCAATTCTAGTATCAGAGGCTGCCAGCCTCTCATTTTGGGCGTCAGCAGTCGCTGCGAGCTACTACCACCCTTCTATTACCGCGTCTGCAGTGCCATGTATTGCAGCAGTCTATGTCATTGTGGCCCATCTAACGTCTTTTCGCTATGATATTTTCCATATTTCACGCGTACTACTACTTCTTACGTTCAGTACTATCTCTGACGGGTTCAAATGGAGCATTTATAACCGTGGGGAATTGCAAAGTCTTGCTTACGTATCATTGATCAGCATGGTCCTGAAGTCGATCCTACTTCTTGCTGAGTACGTACAGCGATCTGATTCACTGGCATCAAAACTGACATCTTGCTAAAGTGCGAGTTGGAGGCGTTTTTTCTTTTACGACCTTGCTAAAGGGACACTTTACGTACTACGAGTCACATTTTTCACCGGCGACCTCGAGGACTTGGGACCAGATTATTCCACTAAAACATTGTCGGAAAAGTTTGGCCTTGCTTGGTCCAAAAGTATGCTGGCCATATAATATTTTGTTTTTCAAAGCAGTGGCTGACAAAGATAGATGCAAACAAGCACACCTATGGAGGATTTCGCAAGGCTCTATGGCTTGTGCTCCATAAACCAATTTCTATAGGGACCGTCGCGTGCTTCGCCAAAGTATGGCTGGTGTTCCTGCAGCCAGATCTGTTGCGACGTGTGATTATGTTTGTTGGAGAACCAACTTCATCTGAAGATACCAGCCGCGATCTTTCGAGAGACTTCATTGTCCTTCATCTTGGCATAATTGTAAGCACAGAAATGCTGCGACCGCTGTCTAAAGCTGACACGACTATTACCAGCTTTTACGCGCTATTCAAGAATGCATGATCCACCAATCAGCCATTATCTTGCGTGGCCTTTTAACTTCGTCTCTCCTTCGCAAGAGCCTACAAGTCGTATATGAAGACGACGCCAGCGAACGCACAATCCACCTAGCCAAAACGGACATTGAAGAATCAGTTAGGCTGACGATAGCCGCTCAGCACATGTTGGCACAATTTGCTGAGCTATTTGTTGGCGCCTTTATGTTGGTGAATCGCATGGAACAGGTGACACTGCTACACTTCATACCCTTTATCTGTAGGTAATGCTTGACGATGGTTTGCTATTCACATACCGACTGACTCTTGTATAGTCTGCGTGGCCGCTGGCTCTCTAACTAGCAGTTTCGGAGCCTCAGCTTGGACCACCTGGCAAACGAACGCCGACCGTCGAGCAAGGGTCACATCGCGAGCACTGTCGCAGATCCAAAACTTCAAAGTGATCGGCTTAGAGAGCGTTGTGTCCGACTACATGTTGCGGTTACGTTCAGACGAAAACAAATATCTTCAAAGGCCTATTTTATTCGTGTTTTTTCGCATGTTGTTCTGTAAGAGGTTAATTGTTTGGCCATTCGAGCAATTACTAAACTCTCTCTAGCATCAATAGCGTGGACGCTGGCACCTATGACGGCAATGGCTGGTAGCTTTCTTTTTATCAATTCTCCTGGCATGCTCGTCCCAAGTGAAGCCTTTTTCATTTACGCAATTTCAACCTTAACTACGGAGCCTTTGATGGAGGTCATAAAATGCAGCGAGGCCATCGGCTCGTGGAGCGCTCACATGGAACGAATCTACCATTTTCTTTCTGCGGATGAAATGCGGCGTTTTAATTCTTCTCGGCAAAATTCATATTTCAGACCTGTCGTCTCACATGACGATCAGACTATCCCATCGGAAGATGCCATGAATAAATTGGCAATCATGTTCTCCCATGTCACGATGTGGCGTGCTGAAACCGGCACGTTGGTGTTAAACGACGCAACCTTTTCCATACAGCGGTCCAAGATTGTTTTGATTATTGGGCCCGTGGGATGCGGCAAGTCTACAATCTGCCGCTTGATTTTGGGTGAAACGAATGCCCAACACGGCTTGATTCGTCGCCAGTCTGGACCTGTGGCCTTTTGCAGTCAGACGCCTTGGATATGGGATGGCTCAGTCCGCGACAACATTCTTGGAGAGAACATATACGACCAAAGGTGGTATTCATCAGTTGTTGAAGCTTGTTTTCTTAATGATGGCATGAAACTGCTTCCAAACAAGGACGTCTCCCGCGTCGGAAGTCATGGCTCAAATCTCAGTCGTACTCATCAGATTCAGGTTGTAAGTGATCCCGGCTATTGCCAAGAGACTATTCTTTTGGCTAACTATTCAGGGTCTTGCGCGAGCCGTGTACTCTCGCGCTCCTCTAATCGTCTTGGATGAGGTATTTAGTGGTGTAGGTGAGAGCACCGCTAATCGAATACTGGAGAACCTCTGTGGTCCTTATGGCTTGCTCAGGAGGTCTGGCTCAACTGTCATTCTGGCAACAAATTCTCGTACGTTAAAACATTGCGCTGATTATGATTGTCTAAGCGGAATGCTGATCTCCCATGTCATATTGTTCAGTTGACTACACCAGATTTTCAGACCAGGTCATCTTCATCGACGAACAAAGTCAGACTTTCATGGTATCGGATTTATCTTCCGTTACTCTCCCAGACGACTATGTGAATAAACTTTCGCAACTCAACAATAGTAAGCGAAGAACACAAAACGGTGGTCCTGTTTTCGAAGCATATCCAAGCCTATTGGAGGATGACAGTCTATGTGAGCTGCACAGATACTCTTTTAACCATCTAAAGTTTCTTTTCCGTGCAACCAAAACGTGGCTTGTGCTGCTATGGATGGCATCTATTGCCGTTTTATCATTGGTCGATCACCTACCACGTACGTTCAAAAACCCAAAGCTCATCTTGCTTATCAATTCCTATGCCCCTTTGTTTTGTTTTGCCATGTTTTTCTTTTCCCTCAAGGCGTCGGCTGACATGTCTGTTATAGATTTCTTCTGGTGTGCTTGGTTAGGAAGAGATGGAGTAGTTGAACATGACATCCATCGACATGCATTTACCGGCGCCTTGGCTTGCTTCATAATCCTGTCTTCTCGGTTGTGAGTGATTGAAAAGCTTTTTTATATGTACTTAGAGGTTGCATACTGACCTTGAGGCTCTTTCAAAGGTTTTTTCTCTTAAGGGTATTTCCAAGAACTGTGCAGTCACTTTACTTTACGATTTTGAACCGCGCCATAAGGTACCTCAAGCGAAAGTCCGTCTCCACCATCATATTCGCTGACTCTGAGACAGGGCAACGCTCAGTTTCCAGTCATCGTCCAACATGGAATACATGAAAAACACGTACGTTGAGTAGTATTCTGTGTAGCGTCAGCTAACAAAGACGTATAGCTTTGGCACGGATGTTAGCTTCATCAGCAAAGAGCTACCTCGGAAAATTCATGGTGTCATATATAGTAAGTAGGAGAGCCTAGAACCGGGGATGCAATTTCCGAGTGAAATACTGAGCAAACTCTACAGTCGCATCTTTTGTCGCCATTGATTTGGGTGCTGCGCTATCCGGGAGCAAGACCACGACTGTACTTATACCCATCTTCCTTTATGGAGTATACTACATTCATAGCCGCTATTTTGTATCGCTACTACCCATTTTGGATGCTAACAATGACGCGAAATCGCTGCTCTGCAAACGTCTCCGGCACATTGTCGATGGCGCCGACCACATTCGCAGTTTTGAGTGGGAAGAGCAAAGCTTTGGCGAAAACTTGCAGGCATTGGAACACTCACAACAGCTCCAATACCACAACTACACTATAGAGCGTCGACTAAAACTTGCCTTGGATGTGCTGGTCATGGCAGTTGGCGTCTCAGTAGTTGTAACGCTGACTGGCAATACTGAGCCCATCTCAGAAGCGGCGGCTGGTCTTTCCCTGTCAATGTTATTACCCCTGAGTGACCACTTGTCATTGATTGCACCATGCATAATCGGCTCTGATAAAGGCATGAGGTTTATTGCACGCATGCGCAGATTTATTCTTGCGGCGCCTCAAGAGGCTCAGGATGCAAGTGTGAGTGTTCAATTACCGCCTAAATGGCCGAGGGAAGGCGAAATAAGGTTCAGCAACGTTACAGCGCAATACAGGTACGAACTAACTTAGAGTTTTGAGGCTTCGCATTACTGCTTATTCTTTGTGGCTAACATATATTGTAGTCCAGCTGGAAAGGACGCTTTATTCGGTGTGTCACTCAGGGTCTACGCTGGAGAAAAAGTAGCAATTATTGGGCGAGCTGGAAGGTAAGCAACTATGAACAAGAGGTTCCAACTACATTGGGTAGCCGGCTGACGTCCTCTCATTAGTGGAAAAACAACATTGTTTCGAACACTTTTGAACTTTTTGGAGTATACGGGTGAAATAGAGATTGACGGGGTGAATATTCGAACCATCCCAAAGGAGAAGCTACGGTCAAGTATTACCAGCATCTCTCAAGACGTAGCCGAACTGGACGGGTCGATTGTCGACAACTTGGTACCATACCCGGGGCAAAAGCAGAGCCCAAAGATGCGAAAGAGCGTACTCTGCGAGATGTTGGAGAAGGTCGGCCTTATGGATGTGGTGCGACGGCGCGGTGGAATAGATGCCTCTCTAAAAGAGATGAACTTTTCGGAGAGCCAGATGCAGCTGCTCTGCATTGCCCGCGCGTTACTGCATAATATTCACACGCAGAGCAAGGTTGTGTTGATGGACGAAGCTACAAGCCACATGGACGATGCTACTGACCGGCATATCCAGGCGGTCATGGGGGAGGCATTCGCAGACTGTACGATTTTGGTGATTGCGGAACGATTGGAGACTTTCCATGATGTGGATTATTACGTGATGTTGCAGGATGGTATCCGTTCAGTTCCGAACTTTAGAGAGAGGTGAGAAGCTGCATCAAGATTTGATTGCGGGATCGATGTGGGAATTTTTTTTTCTTTGTACACTGACAATTTAGTTTCGGAAATGTGTGTGAATTTTTCAGTTTGTATGGGCTTGTTCGGTGACTGTCACAGCTGCAATCGGCTGCCTTAAAACAGCAAAATTTGTCAGAAATCCTGTCTCAGTCTTTTCGTGGAAAACAAGGCAGGTCGACATTTGAATAGTAGATGTATAGCCTCTATCAAAGGGCCCGTGCAGTAAATTTCATCTGTAATTAGTTATTTTATACGTTTGGTAGCTGTGTCGTGCTTGAAATCCAGACGGCTACTTCAACGACCCACATGTCGTAGGCAGTTTTATATGCCTTTACCGCTCTACGGCATATTGTTTCTCAGGTCATATGGGCTGCTTTTCCTCTGTCGAAATTGTAACATTGGAGATTTGCTTTTTACAGATAGTGATGCAATGCTTATGAGATAAATTTTAACAAGCAGAAATCAACGAGAGGATGTCTTCGCTATGCGCCGCCGGATTACCATTTACATATTGTTGCGGGCCAAGATGGCTGAAGCAAAAAAAAAAAAAAAAAAGAAGGGACGTGAATTTACAAGCAAGACCTGGGGGGCTGTATCTACATGAGATGGCGGCAGCATAAAGAACTCTGCGAAGAAAAGAAAGAAAGAGACGCCATCTAGAACAACTGCACACACAAACGTTCGGCGTGATCCCTCCAAAAAACCAGTTTGATGGAGACGGGACCAGCCAGCCGGTGGCGTATGTGGCGTGGTGCACGTGGCAGGAGTGTGCATCTCAGCCCAAACCTGCAGTTTAACTTGGGACGATATTTCAATGGGCTAACCTAACAGCCTGCATAGGGTACATGCATAATGATAGTTGGGGATGGCGTTTTCTTTGTCGATCGTTTTCATGATGGATGCGCCAATGGTGGCCCTGTTTAGGTGCGCAGGCTGTTGAGAGAATGGGGATTGGTTCTGCGGGTGTGTCGTGTGGCCGTAGTGAGGCTTTTGTATTGTCTGTAAGCCAGCTAGTGGATGGGACGGGAGCAAAGGGCTTCGGAGGAGCCGTGAGTTGCGAAATTCATGCGAGTTTTCTTGCTTGGGTGCTGTAGTCTCTATTGTACTCTGTGTTATTATTAGTTTGGGGAGTGTTCTTGCCCTCTCTGTCTCTTGCTTGGTTTGTGCGGGATGGACGAAAATAGCAACGTGTATGCAGAGATGCGGATCGATAGGGGCGGGTATCCGGATACTTTGTACGGACGTAGCAGGCGGTGCTGGACTGGATCCCTGTTTTGGTATGGAGTCTTGTGGCGATTTATCTGAATCTGGCGATGCAGAGAGGACTACAAGTGCGCATAATTACTACAATATGGCAAAAACGGATGAGAACAAATACATAAGGTAGGTCGTGGTCAATATACTACGGAGTACTCGTATCGTGTATTGAAATGAATCGAGATTATGCCCTGGTGGATTTTTCTGCGAGTGTGGGCGTGGATAATCTTTATGCATGCATGGCGTTGTACAAAAGATGGAAAGGTTTGTGGCTGGAGGTACGGCATAATAATGAATGCGGCCAGTGGGACGTGGTGTCCGACGTCGATGGAACGGACCAAGCATTCTTGGCGGTTTTTTCATAAATGTTTAATAGAGCAAAGAAGAACATGAAATGATGAACTACATTTAAATTTTTAATTATTGTTTTTTTTTTCTAGCGCATAAAGAAACCAAATTTGAACCTACCGCTGTGTCTCATCGTCTCTTTACGTTCATTGCCATGCATAAATGTTAAAAATATGCAGAGTAATGCAAAGCCCTACCACCTCCTCATAAAAAGCAAGGTACGGTGCAATGCGAGGCATGCATCGATGGGGCTGCGCTGAGCGGGTGGCTTGGGAAGAATCGTCACTGGCCACAGCCACTTGCATATACTCGTTACATACTCGTACATAGCACGGCAGTCAAGTCGACCGCACAAGGTCCGCCTGTGTGGTCTGAGTGAGTGGTCCTACGGGGCAGCAGTTGCTGTTTGCAGTCGTTTGAACAATGGACGTCGGGGTCCACCACCTCCGGCAAGGCACAAAGGCGGACGGGGAATGAAGCACTCACTATTGATAAAGTGGCGGCCTCGAGACGAAAAGGTCAATTCCATCTCCCAAGAAGGGAAAGCACGGAAAATGAAAAGGAATAGAATTTTTTAGTGAAATATTTAAAATAAAATATAGCAGTAAAATACTTTGCTGCTCTGCACATACTACGAGTAATACCTGCGTTTGCCTTTTACCATTGTTCTGCATAAAATTCCTCGGTGCCTGTACCTTCAACCCAACGTCCCAGTAGGCTCCTTGGGCATGTCGGCGGCGGAATGGCCGTCCATTTTCGGTCGTGTCGTGAGGGAAAGAAGAGCACGAGTAGGTACCCAACGTGTCAGACCAGCACGGGCAAAGTGCAATGTACCGTTGCCCTCTGGCTGGGCTGCTCCGTCTTCCAAGGCACACTTGATTACCTGACCCAGCACAAGCTTCACTAGTCTATCTACGAGTAGTAGTACGAGGCCTTCCGGTTAGCAGAGGCTTGCAACTCGTACGGAGAAGTGGAATCGTCAACGACATCGACGCGGCGGGCGAGTAAGAGTGTCCAAGGCACAGCATGCACCATCATCCGCCCATACATCCGCCCATGGCAAGCCTCTGCTCCACTTGGTCTGCCCACTGTAATCTGCCATCATCTGCGCTGTACGAGAGACCATTGGACCCAAGCTCCTCTAGGTACCTACGAGTTGATAGGCATTTTACTCGTATTACTATGTCCATGCCAGCGAGGCCAGCCAAGGAATGACCGCCACTGAGCATCAACTGTCGCACCAGTCATGACAGTGCAGCTCCGGACTACGAAGCAGAGGCGTAGGTTTCCCACTGACCACTCACCCGAGTCTGTACTGTTTGCGCTCTGGACACTGTCCCATGCCCTATTCGTAGCCCTGATCCCATTCCCAGCCCGTTGCTGTTCTCGTAGTCGCACAAGGTATACGGTACTTTCGCCAGACCATGGTACGTCGTATTATCTAGCCACCGTATCGCGGCCCGCTCGCGGCCTCTCCGCCCCTCCCCGTCCCCTCCACTCCCTCCGCCGCCCTGGCAAAGGAGGCCAGCAATGCAGTAATTAGACATTGTCCAATACGTACGAGGCACGACCAAGTGGCTCTGCCCTCGGAGGTACTGTATGCTGTACTCGAAAATTCGTACGACGAGAGGTCCTTACTGGACCAGGTACCTGATACTTGATACCGTACACCAGATTTCGCAAAAGAACTGGCACACCTTCTCTGCTGGCCGCTGGAGCCCCAGGACCCAGATGCCCCCAGTACGGAGCCCCGGTAGGTGCACTTGGGGCCTCGCAGCTTCCAAGTTTTCTTCTTTCAGCACCGCCTCTTGTGCCCTCCTCTCCCTCGTCTCTCGCGCCTCTCACGTTCCCCGCCCCAAAAACTGGAAGCCAAGCTACCTTAGTACCTACCAAACTTACTTCGTACGAGGTACCTAATAGTAGCTGACTTAAGATAGCTTACATACTCACTCTGCACCCACGCTTGCCGTCCATCCGCCCAGCGTCTTCTCCCAACCATCTGTTCGCCGCCCACCTCGTCGTCCCATCATCATCATTCGGGCGCATCCAGCCATTTTTTTTCTTCTTTCCAGACTTTTCATTTCGCATTTCATTTGCCGCTGAGTTTCTCCAGCTTCATCATAATTTACCGCTCATCATCGTCGTCATCATCATTTCGACACCCTAACAGCATCGATTCCATCGCCAAACAATCGCACAACATACGAGACAAACGCCCATTGTCCCGTCCCCCAGCAGCCAGCCCGTGTCTCTGATCCAACGTTCGACCGAAAACTAGTCTGCGCGCCCCGCATATCCTCTGCCGCATCTTCATCGACGCAGACGGCCGACGCAGCGACGCCTCGAATCGCCCCCTTGCATCCTCTCTCCGGCCCTGCTCTTTTCTACAGCGAAAGCTCCCTTTCTTTCCGCTCGCTCATGGCATATCGGCTGCTTATCCGGCTGTTTGAGACTCACGTTTCAACCTTTTAATTACATGCCACACGCTTGACACTTTGCTCAAGCTTCGCTACACGGCCGAGACAGACCTTACCCAAACAACTGGACTGGCGCACTCGTGTCGCACCTTGCCGTCTGTCGCAAATATCTCGACGTTCCTCGCACTGCATATTCTTCCCTGCCGATCAATTCTGCGCGTCGATTCGCCCGCGACTTTTATCACAACGACATCCCGCCGACTGCCTCACCTGCAGCTCATCTCGCATTTAAATTTGCTGCTATTCCATTTACTCGAATGTGCATCTCATCGTCACATCCGTAATTTCTGTCGCTGAACCTTGCGCGTCAACTTTAAAGCCACAAGACACCATCATGCTTTCAAACACTTGGCACGCTCTGCAAAGATCAACAAACTATAGACCTATGGTTACGCCAGAAATTTAGTACCGTTTCTCTATTCGCTTTTTGCACAGCTGCAGCCTCGCTTTTGCCATGGCTATGTGGCCGTTTCGCCGCAAGAGCCAGAGCAAACGCTCGCGCTCTGGCCCGGGATCTGGCTCTACCACCGCCGACACGCCGCAACACCCTTCACGAAGCCACGCCGATTCATCCGTCGCCCGAGCTGCCTCCAAGAAGAAGCAACGGTCCGAACCTGCCAAGCTGCAGCGACGCACCAGAACGTACAGCTTCTCCCCTGGCCGCGATGATGCTCTCGGCGTCGATCGCAAAGGCAGACCTGCCAATCGGCGTCCGCCCTCGCGATCGCGCAACCAAGACGATCCCATCTGGGAGCGCACCCCTACCTTATATTTGAAACGAGATGAGCAGCGCCCTGCTCGCCGCAAGAGCAGTAAGCGGCGGCGCGACGACCACGAAAGAGAGGCCGAAATAAAAGCCATGAGTGCTCACATGCCGTCAAGAGGCGACAATGATATTTGGCCCTCAGACACGGCTGGGAAGCCAAACACAAAGAGGACCAAGACAACGCGAAGCTCCAGACCTGCAAAGCGACTGTCAGATACCTCGCTTCCATTGCCGGCTTCGATGCACTCTAACAACTCGTCTGACTCGGAGTTTTCCTCATTCAAAGTATCCGCTCTCGACTCGCTCGCCCCGCGACCGACTCTACGATATGCTCCCAGCACACGACGAACTACTGCAACTAGCTCGGCTGCTGGCCAGCCGAATTCGCCAAAGCGGCCCTTTGGCGATCACAACGTCATCCCCGAGGAGCCCGGCGACTCTCGCAGGCGTATAGATAACCTTGCTGATGATCTAGACGCAAAAGAATTGCGAGAGCTCATGGATAGAGATAGGCGTAGACGCGAGAGGCATACTCGCCACGAGCAAGCCCGAGCTGAGAAAAAGATTGCGTCGACTGCGGAGAGGCAGCGTCGTGAGTCGGAAGAGGCTCGAAAGTCGGGCTCGCCTTCCGCTGAGAATCTTGAGCGCGGTGTCATGGGCCGCGAGCTAGCAGGCCTTGGACTAGATCCCGACTCTGTCGTGGTGACTTCCAACAGGCAGCGCCAGTCTGCCTCGCCACAACCTGGTAAAGGACAAGAGGACACAGGAGGACATCCAAAGCCGCTTGACTCGTTCCACCGAGCCGATACCATGCCACTCGACGAACCAGAAACTGAAACTGTCAAGGCGCAGGGGAACAAGCAGTCGGTCGAGCCCGAGGAGCAAGTATCCGCCTTGCCACAAGCCTCCAAGCTGGCTGGCATCTTGAAGTCGAAAAAGTCGAGGTCAAAATCGACTCTCGGCTCAGACAAAGATAAGCAGATGGCTATCGACGAAGATGACGCCCATAAGGGCTCAGAAACGAGCACCGCCAAGGGCAATCGCCTGTCATTTACATCTTTGCTCCGATGGGGCAACAAGAGCAGGCGCAACTCTGGACCTTCGTCCTTTTCCAACACGTCTAGAGAGGAAATGCAAGCTGTTACCCAGGCGCAAGCTGATGCGCTGGCGAAACTGCAGGGAGAAATTCATCCAGCCCTCAGGTCCTTTGAAAATGTACCGCAGGTGTCTTCATCGGTACCTGCCTCTGCAGCGGCTGCAACACCAAGCACTTACAAGCCCAACAAGCCGAGGCCTGGGTTCCCGAAGCGCACCCAATCAAGGTTCCGCGAAGATCTGCCCGATTTCCCGCTCTCGCCGCCGGACTCTCGACTCCAGTCCCCTGAGACTGTACCGCCCGTGCCTACTGCTGTCAGTAGTGAGCAAGAGACCCGCGCCGTACCGATTCCGATTCCACCTCCCTCCATTCCAGCTTCGAGCCGTGGTGCTGCAGGCAGTTCTCGTCATGCATCAAATGAGCGCCTATACGGTGCCCCCTCACCAGATGCCCATCTCTCCATGTCTTTGGCATCCATTGATTCTGAAGGGTCTTGGTTGTCTGGCGGTGCTAGTCATCGACGGTCCGCGAATATGCGAGACAGCGTGATACGCGCCAATCGACGCGAGCAGGCCTTTTCAAGCTCGCCTACCAATAGCACGCAAGAAGATCTGGGCATTATGGACGATGATTACCTGTCTCGCCTGACTCCGGTCCAGGGCACTTCTGCGTCATCAGTACCACGACCATCTGGCGAGTATTTGCCAAGCAGCGATGACGAGGACAATGTTACAGAGGGCAACGCCAAATGGGGAGCCGTCGGGGCTCGCCCTCAGTTTGTCCACAGACAAGACCGTGACACGATGCACAGCCGACACGGTCTTTTGAACGTTGACTCTGGAGATGAGGGCAATGGCAATTCATTCATAGAAAATGCCAAGATTGAGCGAGCCAGCAGCGTGAATGTCGGTAGGGGCCATGCCCGTAACTTTAGCGCTGGCAGCGCAAAGAAGTTTGACGTGGCGCCACGAACATCGATCGACGGCCGAACGTGAGCTAGGTGTGTGTTACTGACTATCCCACAGCTGAGAGATGCCGAGATGTGTACGAAATTATTTCCTTTGTGCAAAACTACAGCCGCTCGTTACGCTTTCCTACGTCTCATAAAATGAAATCGACGAAAACAACAAAAACATTACAAAGTGGAAAATAAGAAAAAAACCTACAAAACCGAAGCTGAAAAAAAAAATAAAAACAAAAAAGGAAGAAAAAAAGGAACAAACAGAAACAAGAAGAAGCAAAAAGAAATAAAAAAGTTCAAACCCGACAAAATTTATACATTGGCATCTCCAGCAAGTGGCATCATTACAACCCACATCACACCTCTGCGTCTACTCTAAGCTGACCTTTCCTTTCATCGCGTGTTTTCGGTGCATACACTACTTGATACCCTTACGTGCAATGGCGTTGCTCTTTACATTAATATATTTCGCTGTTTATTTCGGGATCTGGCATTTCATCTAGCAAAAGCGCATTGGACAGGAGCTTTTGCTTTTTTTTTTTTCTTTTTTTTGGGAAAGCGGCATTTTCTACATGGAGCTCGGTTTCTTGGCTGAATTTTGTCACATCATAGCTTTTCCCTTCTTTGGCATGCTGTCTGGCGCATCTTGCCGTTTTTGGCTGCATGGGAGGATTTTACTGGCTGCTTATTTGCTTGGCTTGAGACATGCAAAATAGGCGCTTTCATAGGAACTTTTTAACATTTTCTTTTGGGTACGGATGGAGCTGGGATCTGTATGTATACTTGAAGAAAGGTGTTTTAATATCACTATATTAGAATTCAGTCATTTCAAATATTGATTTGCTCTGCTGCTAGCTTTTGTTTGTTATTCCTTGTTACGGCTCGCCGACTCATGCCATACGTACCTGCCCCTCGTTGTCCATACTACTCTTAGCTTTTATGCCAACAATCTCACAATGGCGGAGGCGGCGTGAACTTACCTCAGACTCTTCATGGCATTAAGTCCCCAAGTTTTCCTATATCCCAGAAGGCGTCTTCTTCCACGGCTTTGATGCATTAGCTTAACAAACCGGAAGCGTTTTGAGACCTCACCCATTAAAAGAGGCATTCAGCTCAGCAAAGTATAATCTTGAAGTAAAATTTCAAGTCATTACATTGCAACAAAAGGAACGCGGTATATACAAGCAATTCAACAATCAAAAAGAAAAAGAAGGGGGAAAAAAACTACCCCAAAGCCCCATTCACAAGCCCAAATTGCCTCGCCATAATCCTCATCCTCACCCACCGCGGCAGCAGATAATACACCATCCACACAATCGTCGACTTGGCACCGCTCCAGAACCAATGCGGCAGGTTACGGCGCTGTAGCATGCGCACCACGCTTGCTGCGTAGGCGTCTGTGTCCATTGCGCCCTGCTGTGATTGCAGGACGCGCTTGAGCCAGAAGTTTGAGACGGGGCGGAAAAAAGATGTTTCTGGCAAGGAGGGGTTGCTTTCGCGGACTGTGTGGGAATATCAAGTTAGTTATTTTTTTCGCCATTGGCTTTTGAGGGTATGTGTGGAACTGTGAATGAAAACGTACCGATGTTGCTTTTTACGCCGCCGGTTATAACTGTTACTACACTCACTCTGTAAAACCAAAGTTAGCCCTCGCAATTCAACCTTTCTAGTCCTATGCATGTGAAACTCACCCCAATGGCCGCATCTCCATAGCCAAACTATCCCCGTAGGCATGCAACGCCGCCTTGCTAGCATTATACGCCCCCGAAAACACCATGGGCACCAGCGGCGCCACGCTCCCAATATTCACCACCGCCCCCTTGGCCCGAACCAGCATCGGCGCAAACTGCTGCACCATGCGCATGACGCCCAGCACATTCACGTCAAACATGTTGGCAACCGTCCCGTCGACGTCCAAGTCCAGCGTCGGCCGGTGCGTGCCCGTGCCGGCATTGTTGACCAGCACGTCCAGCTTCCCGCCGTTTACGAGCGACGTGACTGTTGCCGTTGCGGCGGCTATGGATGCCGTGGAGGTGACGTCGAGCTCGAGCGCAACCATGTTGGCGTGCGCTGCTACGAGCGAGGCTATTGAGTCCGGCCGGCGGGCTGCGCAGATGACAAAGTAGCCTGCTGCGTGCAGCTCTGTCGCCAGGGAGCCGCCTATGCCGCCTATGCCGACGCCTGTTACGAGGGCGGTTTTCTGGGAGCTGTGTGGTCTTGGAGAGGCCATTTTTCTGGTGTGTGTCTTTTTTTGTTTTGTTTTGGCCGGTGTTGGGTGGTGATGGAGAGAGGTTGCGCTGAGGTGAGGTGAGGTGAGGTTGTTGTCGGTTGGAGTGAGATTGCCGTTTGGACCTCGGTTGCGCGACTCCAGGGGGTGGGTGTAGTGTACAGATTACTACCTCGTACTGTCAGGAAGTGTGGTGTGGGGGTCGGGCCGGGATCCGGGAAGCGGCTGATCGGGTGGAGACTTGGCGATACTACCAGACGGTGCTAGGGCTGTTTAAACGTTAGAGTTTATAGAATGAAGCAAATGTAGGCTTAGCTGACTTGTCTATGAGTGCTCTAATCGGTGCTGTCTAGAATTTTGTACGACGCTAGTACGTGCATACGTTGCACTTCATGTACTTTTCTGCTATCCAAACGTCTTCCACGAATCATGCATGAACCTGACGGCAAGATTATGAGCCTTGACATCATATCCAGGCAAGAGCTGCGTACCAAACAACATCATCCGCCCCTTTTCACGATTCATTGTCCACACCAAGTTCGGCAACCCTTCAAACGACACCGTCCCTTCAGGTATACCAGAGCCAGGAAGCGCATCATCCTCTTCGTACAGCGCGCCAGCTACGGTCCAATTAACCTTTGGCCGCGGCGACAGCTCCCAAGACACCTTGTGCGACACCCCCTCCTCCAGCGGAAGAAGGAAGCCGTAGTTGGTATTCTCAGCCAGCAAAGCCTGGTGTGCGCGACCACCGGGTGCCAATTGCGGCAGAAACAGCATGTCGCGATGTTCCTGGCGCCGAAGCAGCTTACAATCAGACGACAAGATGTCACCAAACAGCAGCGCAATGTCCGACATGCTGCAGGTCATGCCCTGCGTATCCTCATCGCTCGCCTTGAAGCCGTCCGTGCTACGCTCCACCATTTGTAGACGGCGCTCCCAGACGTGCGGCGTCTTGGCTGGCAAGTACGTCGACGCAGTCATGCCTAGAGCGCCGAAAATGTGCTCGTTGGCATATTGTACAAACCTGTCTTTGCCGCCGAGGCGCTCGACAAGGAGCTGCACGTAGTAGATGCTCCAGCCGTAGTCAAAGCCTTCGCCTGGTTCAAAGAAGAGGTGTGTTGACCGGTGCTTTGCTAGGGAGTGAGCGTCTTCGGGGAATTGGGGCGGCGGTACACGGTCCATGCTGCCGAAGCGTTCTTCGTATGTGTCGCAGGTGCCCATGCCGCTGGTGTTGAGGAGAAGGTGGCGCAGCGTTACGTCGCGGGCAGGACGACGGTATGTAATCTTCTTGGTTCCCTTCTCTGCTGTGTTGCCTTGAATGTCATCGCCTTGTCCGTTTTCGTTTACCTCTTCCAAGATTAAACATTTGTCAATCTCAGGTAGGTGTTTGTTAATTGGCTCATCGAGTGTTAAGAGGCCGCGCTCGACGAGTTGCAAGGCGGCAATGTTTGTGAAGAACTTTCCAGCAGCGGTGAGCGACATGGTGCAGTCTGCATCCAGGGGAGGGGAGTCATTTTCGAGAAACTGGCGTCCAGATGCATGACGGTATAGGAAATTGCCTTTTATCAAGCGTGCCGTTAGCTGCAAGCTCTTGTCTTCATCTTTGGTCTGGCAAGGCTTCTCTCACCCTTATTGTCAATGACCATGGCAACTGCACCAAGCAGTACCCCGTTAGCTGGGCTTGTTGCCCCTGCAAGTTCTGCTTCAAAAGACTCCATGGTGGATGGTATTCTTTTCAAGAATGAGGTGGTTCCCTTTGATCGAGATGAACACTCGGTCAAGCCAACAAGAGTGCGGGGTATGCGCGGAGGGACGATCAGGCTGGCCCGAGTCACGTAAGCCGTAAAACGATTGTAAGCCGAATAGCTGAGCTACTATCTAGTCAATAGACACAACGCATATTTGGCAAGTACTTAGACACATCAAGAATAATTTTGGCTCTAAATGTGTACAAGTGTACCAGACAGTGTCACGATTTCCGACAAGAGCCCCAGCGTATAGTTGCCAATACCACTTCGTTTCGGCTGCGGAGTGCAGTACAACGTAAATGGCCTTGATATGCAAATCCTAGATATGTGGTATACTTGAAATCCAATCAATAGTGGTGTATGAACTCGCCGGAAGAGCCCGCAAAGACGCCAACATGAACGCCAATGTCGCAAACCGCGTTGGAAGAGGTATGATAGCCTGTGTTGTCATATCGTTGGGCTTGAACCACCAAAATGCATAAATGGAAACCCCGCAAAAGACGTACGCGAGCGCCGCTAGCTCAAGCGGACAAATAGGGAGTAAGCTCACGGCGCGCGCGACAATGTTACACGTTACCGATACGCTCTGCAGAACAATGAATGCCTTTCCTAGCGCATCTGACTTGGATCTATCTTTGACATCGTCGTCCTGGAATTGAGAAGGGTGGGCCAGGCTAACACGCACGAAATGTTCAGTGTTTAGACCAGGGATAGTATAGAGCCAGTCATCGTTGGTTTGAAACGCCAAACCACCCATTAGTACGCAATATCCTTGGGTAATTGACCACTTATCTTGGCTCGCGCAAGCTACAAAACTACTCTCAGAGTTGGGGGCGCTTTGTCGGCTGGTTTTCTCCTGCATAGAGGCTTGTGCAGCGTTGCAGCCAGCGGCTAGGTCTCGAGCAATGAAGAATTGTCGAATGGCGTGCATGGATGTCAGTTCTGGACAGGCCAATGTAGCCATCCAAGCAAATATTTTAAGTGCAAAGCATGGTTGGCTGTTTTTACTGCTTGTTGGAACGTCCAGGCGGTTGTTTTTGGTGAGTCAATCTGCACGGCGCTGAATAAAGAAACCACACGTATGGACATTGGTGAAAGGCAGGGGTATAGATATGCAGTGTGCGTTTCCAGCAGGCATCTGCACGAAGATATGATAATTTGCTTCGTCTGACACATTTATTCCCGTTTACAAAAAGGTCCCTTTACCGTATCTAGAAACACCACTGCTGGCTCTTTATCCTCTTCAGCCATGCCGGATATCCGTGCGCCACCTACACAACTAACAAGGCTATACGGAACTAAGCGATGGAGCGCACCCCGCATCTCTGTGCAAATCTAGCGTCTTGCACTAAACACAATATTCACGCTGGGATTAAAAATGCATGAGCCAGTTTTATAATTGGTCCAATCATTCGGTCCAGATAGAGCCGCTAGCGTAGCCTTGCTAGGTTGGTAGTCAAATATATAATTCTAGGGCAATACCTGTCGCAGCTCTACATCCTATCAATTCACAACAGCCCTACAGTCGAGAAATAATACACCCTTTTCATAATGGTTGGACCAGTCGTCTACGAAGCCAGCGTTCCATTTCTGCGCAAAGCTCTACAAAATCAGGTCAAGCTTTTGAATGTCGGGCAAGAATGGTGCAAGAAGAATGGGCACGATACCGGAAACCTAACAAAAGCCACGCTGGGCCCAGAAACATTTGTATGTTGCACGTTTGTGTCTTCTCAGGACCTCTACTGATAGTTCTAAGGCCCTCCCATTCCACGTGCAGTTTTGTACGTACAATGCTGTCCAACTAATCGTCGATCTGGGTATTGTGCAGACTGAGAGCCTAGACATCGACGACAAAGAATACAGTCTAGATGAGCTCACGGCTAGAGTAGAGCAGACGCTCAAGTTGCTAGAGCAGGCTACGCCGGAAAAGTTTGCCGGAAAGGAGGAGGTTGAAGTTGATGTATTTTTGGGCAGCTTCTCCGTCAAGAGGGATGCGTTGACGTACGTGCACGAGATTAGTTTGCCGAGCTTGTGAGTTGTTTTTATCTTGTCGCGAGTCCTACTGTTTCTGCTAACCGCTTGGTCGTAGCTGGTTCCATCATTCCATGGTGTATAGTATCCTGCGAATACAGGGTGTCCAACTTTCCAAACAGACGTTCTTGTCAGCGTGGTAGTTTACAGCAAAGCGATGAAACCAGGAACTTGGACAAAAATTGTACCGGTATCAATTTTCGAACTAGGTAGCAATTAGTTTGTCTCATATTGGACTGTGAAAGAACATGACAATCGCAGCCGTTGGAGTAAATGTAAATAGTTTGGGTCCTTTCTTGCCTGGCACCAAATTTCCACCATGTGCCATAAATCAGGCAAGGCAATTAAACAATTATCAGCCTATATCAATAGGAGATGCTGTGTTGGTTAGCCTAATCTCGCAGGATGCAGCTACCCTAGACTACAACAGGGCAAACATATCACTTGCGAATCGTATTCCCATCAACGCTCTCTTGCGATAGATACAAAAATGCATGGAATAGATCATTATTCGTCCTTGAAGCATTTTGTTAGAAAACGCAGGATTCCATAGGACAGTAAGCAAAACAATTTCTTCTGCGCCTTCATGTTAAACAAAAATGAGTTCGGGATGGAACTCTGTATCGACACCGCCATTTGTACAGAGGTGTCAACGGCTCCAACGCAAAGCCTAATACACATCATTATTATATTTTATGGAGTAAAGCGTCTTAATAATATAGTTGGGTGCTTCAGCTGCTTATGCGATGGGGTCTGGAAGGTGCTTGCGATTATTACTACATGCATAAGAGTACGCGCTAACTCAAAACTGAGCACAAGACAGAAACAAAAGATTAAATAATACAAACATGCCGCCCATCTCTCACCAAATCCATTTGGAATCACAACACATTTGTATTAATCAAGGCTGCTGTCACACCAAGCTTTGGCATGGTATGGAGAGCCCAACCGAAATGGCGTCATCAGGGCACGTCATTGGCCCAATACGGCAGTCGCCCCTTGACAAATCAGCGTAGTTTCCGGATGACTAACCCCGCCACTGTTAGGAGCTGCAGTGGTGCGAGAGCTCCCCTCCCCGCAGTGGATGGCCGAAGCTGCACGCAATTAATCACCCGTCGCAGAGCAAGGCAAGCTATTTTTTCCGACACGCTTCACCGGACTATAAAGAGGCCCCAGCTGCACGCACACCAAAACCCGCCCCGCCCCGATTCGCGACTTCTCCCCTTGACCGCAATGCTCTCATCGCGACTCTTGCCATCTCGAATCACATCTACCGTTGCCCGTCCAGCTTTTGCCTCTGCTCGATTTTCGTCTCCCCGATTCTTCCACGCTACTCGTCCAGCCATGACTGTCCACGTCGTCAAGACGTAAGTTTATTCCCGCTCCCTTTTGCGCGCCGGATTTTTGCATCACGACCGCTGGTCCGTCCGGCACGTCGGCGATTGGAAAAGGATGTACATGATTTGCTAACAACCTATCGCATGCAGCGCCGATGAATTCAAGTCGGCCATTGCCAACAACAAGGTCGTCCTTGTTGATTGCTTTGCCGAGTGGTGCGGTCCCTGCAAGGCCATCTCTCCCATCCTCGACAAGTATGTACCTCCCCCCCTGTTTTCCCACGCGCCCCTGGCGGTACATATGGCTAACAAGTCGATTCATAGGCACTCCAACTCGGACGAGTTCAAGGACAGCGTTCACTTCCTCAAGTTCGATGTCGACGAAATCCCCGAACTAACCCAGGAGCTCGGCATCCGTGCCATGCCTACCTTCTTCGTCTTCAAGGACGGTGAGAAGGCCGGCGACCTGGTCGGTGCCAACCCCACTGCTCTGGTTGAGCTCATCAAGAAGCACTCTGCCTAAGAGTAGGCTGGCGCAAAATGAATAAAAATCCCTACGAAAAAGATACCAAAAAATGCCTAGATATGGACCAACGGAGGAAGGATTATAGAGCTGGTGGCCCAATATGACGACTGCATTTTATAACTGTGTAGGATACGGGGTTAGACTACGCAATTCGATCAAATTGCATCCTCTTTATTCCTAAATTTCCTATCTTCCCAAGCCTTGATATCGAGCCTGTGCATGTCGTGTTGCGTGCATCTCCAGGATGCAGGCCATTAGTCAGCTTGCTATGCGGGCATAAAAACCGTCCGCAAGCTCGAACTTTTAGCAGAAACAATGCACTTAAAAGCCCAGAATACGTAACCTTATCGTAATCATCGTAACAAATGTGTTAATCACTTCGCAATTGACCATTTTCTGGCCCGCAGTCACGTGGAGCCGCCCAGAAGTTGAGGTGTGACCCCATTGTTTTGGTTTCTACGGCAACACCACCTCTTGTTTACCACTGAATCGCGACTTTTGCTCACTCTACACCTCGCCGCCCGCAAAAGTCAACACGCCAAAACCCAAACGACATTGAATCGATTCGAAGCTCGAGAAAATGGCGTACAATGCACGAATGAGCATATTACCTGGGTCGCAGCAGCAGTCGCGATCGCGCAAAAAGGAGGACGAGGCCGACGCGTTTATGCGCCTACCAGACCGCGAAATCGTCGGCTGCATCACCGAGATTGGCATCACCTGTACCGTCGCCGACCTGCAAAAGCCCAACCCGGCACACGTCCAACAAATCTTTGAGTGGTTCGCTGAACTGCTTCTCAATGCGACGCGTGAGACGGTCAACCCGGCGATGCGCGCCGCCGCGGAAGATGTCTGCGGCGAGTACGCCGACGTGATCCCGCCCGATACGCGCAACCTGATGGGCTTCTACGTGTCGCTGCGCAGGCTGCTGCTCGAGTGCGGAATCACGGATTTCAGCTTCAACGATCTGTACAAGCCGACATATGACCGCCTCGTCAAGATTTTTAGCTATCTCATCAACTTTGTGCGCTTCCGCGAGTCGCAGACGTCGGTTGTTGATGAACACTACAACAAGTCTGAGTCTATCAAGGGACGCATTGAGTCGATGTACTCGGAGAACCAAGAGAAGGAGACGCGTCTGGAGGAGATGCAAAATAACCGCAAGGCTATGGAGGCGCAGGTACGACAAAAGACACAGCGCAACGAAGAACTCAAGAAGCGGCTGCTCGAGCTTCGCGGAAATCAAGAAAGAGTTGCTGCGCGGTTTGAGGAGGCAAAGCAGCGAAAGGCGGAACTTACGGGTGCGCTGGAGCAAAGGACGCAAGAAAAGACGACACTGAAGAACGAGAGCGCCAAGCTTCGGCCATATGTATTGCAAAGCCCGTCGTCACTGCAGGATAACCTGGCTGAGCTGCGCGATAACCTCAACAACGACAAATCTCACATTGACTCGCTGGATCGCAGAGCACGCGCGCTGCAGACTTCGACCGATTCGTTTACCGTGGTCTCGGCAGATGTCGCTTCGTGCATCAAGATTCTGGAAGAGGTGTCAACCGAGCTCGCCAAGGAGGAGGAAGAGATGGCGCGCAATGCCAAGCAGCGCGATGCTCTCTCGGAGCGTGGAAACAATGCGCGTGAGGTGGAGCGAAACGAAACGATGCTCAAACGCCAGCTGAGCAAATGGACGGAACGAACGGAGCGACTGCGTGAACAAGCGAGCCAGAAGGCGCAGGAGGCGAATGAGAAGATGCACGAGCTGAGAGCTGTGCACCGTAAGCTTACAGAGGAGCACACAGAAAAGGGAAAGGAGATGGAGATTCGTCGTGTCCGAATCGAACAAACGGAGAAAAAGGTACGTATATACCTCTGAATGGTTTTTTGCTGGATAATGTGCTAACGGTTACAGATGCTTGACCTCAAGGAAAACATTGAAAAGGAAGTCCACGCCGCCTACGACGAGTACCTCAAGATGGATTCTCACATCAAGCTATACATGACTGAAATGGAACAAGCACTTATGTAAACGCACGATGTTGGGTACTCATGGGGGGCATTCTTTAAGCATTACGATATATGACTCGAGATACCATTGTTTGGCGTTGGGCAACATAGCAATCTTTACATAGAGGGAACATGCAGATGACTGGCGTTGCAAATATAATATATTATGCTTCTTTCTACTTCCATTCACCAAGATCAGCTTCTGTAAATGTAAACCACCTGCCAAGGATCGTCTTGGCGGAAGCCGTCCGTCCACTCCACGTGCCGTCGCCTTTTCGCATGCTCCCGCTGACCAAAGGGAGTTGTTCGTCAAACAGCACAGCATCGTGCTCATCTTGATTCAGTCGCGGCTCAACAATTGCAGCCTTTAATCCCGTCCTCGCAGCAGCTTCCACCAGACATGCTGCTGTCGTGCCGATTCCTTGCGCAGACCACTCACTACCGTCGCGATGGGTATGTAAGAATCCGTAGACGAGGAGATGAGGCGGTCGGCCCTGTCGTTGCTTGACGGGTGGTGCTGAGACAGGGCTGCGAGACTGTGAAAATGTAGATAGGTATGCGCGGAGGTGTGTCACTGTAGGCACAAATGCCATGCGGATATGTCGCGAAGTGGCTATTTGCATGAGTGTTGGTATGAGGAGCGAGTCTCTTTTCTTTTGCGGCGGTTGAGGCTCAGATTGCTGCTCATTGTCTGGAGAGTCTTCTTGGTTTGTTGCAGTCTCATTGTTTATAGCCTCTGAATTGGTATCAATGTCTGAAATGACAGACGAGAGGAATTCATCTTTGGGGCCGCATATTATGAGTGTTGTTGGATGCGCCTCGTAGGCAAGGACGTGTCGGAGAAAAGCTGCGGGGGTGTTGGGCGGGAGAATGGTAGGTGTATTGGCCTTTGACATGCTTCATCATGTAAATTGAGGTCATGCTTTTCGGTTTGTTTATAAGTATGCCATCATGTGGTTAGAGCAGGTGATGTTGTGAGTTGAGAGCTACTCGAGGATGGGCATGTTGAGTGAGGTTGACTGAGCCCCACACCCCACCCGCTCCAGCTTCACCAAGGCACTCGTCATCTCGTCATCCCGCTTTCCTGCTTGCAACCTCCATCCGCTCGCGTGCTCGCCGTTCAGCGCAGCCGGCACACGCAAACCATAAGAAACGATGGAGTCTATATCGCGAATATCAGGCCTCATGGAGGCTGGTAAGCTTCCCCTGCCCTAGACTGCAAAAGTCGCCGTTTCTAACCGTGATCCGCATCAGCGAGGGAGCTTACTCTCGACGCCGCCCAGGCCACACGGTCCCGGACAAGCTCGCGACTGATGGATAGGAACCAGATGCGCAAGATGATCGACAGCCGAAATGACCGAGATGTGCTCGAAGGCCTGCGGAGGGTAATTGGAGTACGTTGGCGCCACATTGTACAAGCACATAGAGGTATACCCGCTAACCAGCTGTTTTCCTTCACAGATGATGTATCGAAACCAAAAGACGCTCCCATTCTTCTCGTCCGTTGTCAAAAATGTTGCCTCGCCGAATCTCGAAATCAAAAAGCTCGTTTACATCTACCTCATCCACCACGCCGAGCAGGAGCCCGACCTCGCACTGCTGTCCATCAACACGATCCAAAAGTCCCTTTCCGACACGAACCCGCTCGTTCGCGCCATGGCTCTCAAGACCATGTCTGGCATCCGCGTCCCCGTCATCAGCCAGATTGTCTCGCTGGCCATCAAAAAGGGCGTCGCCGATATGAGCCCCGTTGTCCGCAAGGCTGCCGCGCTGGCCATCCCCAAGTGCTACCGCCTCGACCCCAGCCAAGCGCCGCAGCTGATTGAATACCTGTCTGCACTGATTGGTGACAAGCAGTACGTTGTTGCCGGTGCAGCTGTTGCAACACTGCTGGAGATTTGCCCGGAGAGACTGGACCTGGTGCACAAGCATTACCGCGGCTTGGTGCGCAAGATTGTAGACATGGATGAGTGGAGTCAGCTTGCGGTGCTCCGGCTCATGACCGTTTATGCACGAAAGTGCTTTCCCCGGCGCAAGGTTACTGTGAAGCAAAAGGCACAGGACGCTTCAGCGGATGACTTTTACGGAGAGGGCTCTGAGACGGTGGAGGAGGAAGTGGTTGAGCTAGACCCGGATTTGAAGCTGCTTTTGAACGGGATTAGGCCGCTGCTTCAAAGCCGTAATTCTGGAGTGGTTATTGCCGTCACTCGATGCTACGTTGACATTGGTACGCCGGAATATGTCAAGATGGCTGTTGGTCCGCTCGTTGCTCTCATGCGTGGTGCACAAGATATCCAGCAGCTTGCTCTGTACAATATTGTTTCCGTCTGCTTGATGCGGCCAAATGATTTTGTCAAGTATGCGAGTCACTTTCTTGTCCGCTCAACCGATAGCGAGCCCGTGTGGGAGCTCAAGCTTGAGGTCCTTACCATTTTGTTTCCTCACAGCCCGCTACATGTCAAAAGCCTAATTCTCAAGGAGTTGGAACACTTTTCACAAGGTACTGACAAGGTTCTGGTACGTGAGGCAGTTAGGGCTATTGGTCGCTGTGCGCAGTGTGACTCTGCTACTTCGCCTCGCTGTCTCAAGCTTTTGCTTAGCCAAATCACTAGCCTGGATGGTACACTGGCAGCAGAGTCGCTAACAGTGATTCGTCACTTGATTCAGCAAGATCCAGATAGCCATGTGGGCACTGTTGTACGGTTAGCCAAGAACCTGGACTCGGCAACTGATCCTCAAGCGAGAGCTACCATTATCTGGCTTGTGGGTGAGTTTTCTGGCCTTGGTGGGGAAGATAACATTGCGCCGGATGTATTGCGGATTTTGGTCAGGGATTTCGCCAGTGAATCGGAAGCAGCAAAGGGTCAAATTGTGCTACTTGCTGCAAAGGTGCTTCTCCACCACCTCAACAGAAGAAGCGAGGCGGAAAAGGAAAAAGGCGCTGAAGAGGATCCACCGCAAGAGAAGGACACTCACCCTATTGAACGGCTTTGGGATTATGTGATGCTTCTAGTCCGATATGATACGTCGTACGATTTGCGAGACCGTGCCAGAATGTACCGAGCACTGCTGGCGGTGCCTCAGCTCGCAACGCTGATGCTCCTGGCACCAAAGCCAGCACCACAAGCGCCTAGCCCCTCGGAATCAAGAAAGGGGTTTTTGCTTGGGTCGTCGACGCTGGTACTTGAAGGAGGTGGTGGATTGCATGGACTCAGCGGCTATGAGCCATTACCCGACTGGGTTGAGGCTGGAAACGAGCCTGATCCAAAGCTTCGCGAGCAAGAAGGCGCGGCTGGCTCTTCACGATATGAAACGGACAGGGTTGTTACGCCTGCCGGTGAAAAACTCGACGAAGCAGTTAGAGCGGCACCGAGCAAGTCCAATGGTGAAGGGTTAGGAACCAAAACACTGGATGACTGGCTTGCTGAAGGGAACGAGGATAGTGGCGAGACAGAGGAAGAGACGGAGGAGGAAAGCGAGGAGGAGGAAGAGAGTGAGGAAGAGGAAGAGGAAGAAGACGAAGAGGAGGAGGAGACTGATGATGACGACGAAGCGGATAGACTGGTCAAATCATGATGCACGGCAAAGGTATTTAACATGCATACACTGCAGGTCTACATCAAACACCCAACAATAGACACTATGATGAATAAGAGCGTATTTATAAAACTTCATTTCCGTGTACCGTATGTAACAGGCATGCACTGGTATATTCCAACAATATACATTATGATAAGAGCGTATTTATAGAATTTCAATTCCGTGTATGTAAATGTAAAATGCAATGCTATGATGAACCAAAGTGAACACCGTCTATATCAAACCAAAAAGACCCAAATGAAAGTCCAATGAAAACAAATGCATTCCCAAACATGAAATCCCTAAAAGTGGTATATTTCAGCTCAACTTCATCCCGCCAACTCGTCATTTTCTCTCTCATTTCATTTCAATCTCTCTTTCAAATCTCGCTCAAACAATCTCCTTGCTTTGCGTATCAGGCAACGAGTCGGAGCCATTCGTATGCGGCGGCGCACTCATCTCATCCGTGTCCTCACCATTGCTGTTGTTGCCACCACCACCATGCTTCTTGGCCTTCTTCTCAGCCTTTTTCTCAGCCTTCTTTTCGGCCTTTTCCTCGCGGCCCTTTTGCACGTTTTGGTGCATCTGCGGGAAGAAAAGCGCCGGGTGGAAAATGGTCAGGAGCGCAACGGCGACGAGGACGAGGGAGCTGTCGAGGACGAGGAAGCTGGGTTGGTCTTGCATGATGTGGTTGCCCCAACCGCCAGCCATTTCGGCAATACTATTATTACGACAATTGTTAGATAATGTACAATCTTCAATAGACTCGTGCCGTTCGACGAGCGGTTTCTCTATGAGGCAAAAGAGGGGGGAAAAGAAGAAGGGAAATAAACGTACCGGTAGATGCAACGGATAAAAATGGCCAAAAACGCACCAGAAATACCATACACAAACAAGCGAAACTTTCTGTCCCTCCAAATCTGCAAGCCCTGCGAGTCCATTGCCTCATTGGTGCGCATATACCTCGCCGCGCGAACAAGGAAATCAAGCCCCAGCGCGCCAAAGATGCCGAGCACAATCACCTGGAGGACGATTCCGGCGATAATCATGCGGTTGCCAGTTTCTTGCAAGGAGGCGTTTTTGTGGCCCGCGGCCGCAGCGATGCCGCCGCCAATGGCCTGGATGATTAGACAGGTCAGGTCGGCGGGCAGGAAGATGCGCGGGTACCAGGCGGCGGGGATGCGGGAGAGGGCCGGGTTGAGGGCGAGGGCGGTGTGTTTGAGGGTTAGGTAGACGGAGACGCAGATAAAGGTTGGGCCGAGGATGATGGCGCAGATTTGGAGCTGGAAGGCGTCCGAGTTCCAGGGATTGTCGTTGAGGAGGATGCGGCCGACGTAGCCTGTGATGATGCGATGAGGTGTTAGTTACGGGTTGTTGTTTCAGGACGAGAGCAAGAATCGCAAAATGAGAAAGAAATGGGAGAAGTGAAAAGTTGGTGATGGTGACTTACCGGCAGTTTCTAATATCAGACCACAGGTAATGGCAGCCATATAGGACCAGGTTCGGCCCTTAATACCCAACCCAACAGAGGCAATGAGAAAGATGCCAAACAAAATCGTAAAGAAATAGCCAGAGCCCAGGTTGGGATAATAGCCCAGGACAGTGGCTTCAACAGGACATTGCGGCGATACCTCTGTGCAGTCCTGGAAGCGATTGCCACCGCTTTCCGTGCCGTTTCCAGACATGGTTGTGGTCGCGAGCAGTCGTGGCGATGATGCGGTTGCGAGTTAATAGTTGGGTGGTTTGGTTTCGGGGGTGTCGGAAGCGCCGGGGTGAGCGCGACGCAGTGGAAAGTAAGTTGTATAGAAGACGAAAACAGGCTCAAAAGGAACGGATGCAACAGCGGTAAAGGACAGGTATAATAAAGAAGAGAGCTAGGAAAAAAAAGGGCAGAGGAGGCAAAGATGGGAAACGTAATGATAAAAGTCGACGTCAAACCCACAGACGGAAGGACGAGTGACAAAGAGTGGGCAACAATGGTCACCAACAATGTGGTGGAACTTGGCCTTCTCCACTGTCTTGGTAAAAGGAAGGGCAAGAAAAAGGCTTCAGCCGGATTTACGTGTTACGGAGGTGCGAGAGAGGCTAAACGATGGAAACTATTGGGGCAAATCATAGGCGCCCGTACGAGTATAGCCACATAAAAGCCCAAACTGTCAGTCCGAACCCCGACTGGCTGCTGGGGCCGGGTGGGCCGGAAAGGCCATGGATTCCATGTGCTGGGCAGGCATTCGGCCGAACCGCGTTGGCGCTAGAAGGTGGGCTGGAAAGAGTGGAAGGGATGACACCTGCTAGTCGTGCATAGATTGGTGGCTCAGCCGGAGTTGAGGGCTGATGCCGTTGGAGTTTGTTTCTGGATATGTTGGCATTGGGCGCGGCTGAGGCTTGGCTAAAGCTGCTGTTGCGCGTGTTGTGGCCGAGTTTAGTTTAGTAAGACGGTGCTGACTGAGATGCATGTTGAGATAGTTTCCGATCATCAGCAAAAAGCGATGCTAATTTTGCATTTGTTTCGCATTGACTATGCCGTCAGCCTGAGACCATGTGGCGACGACAACAAGCGACATGAGACATGTAGAGCCTCAACCGCGCGGATACAGAAACACTCAGAGACATTTGCTACTACACTTAAGGAAAAATATTTTAATCATTATTTTGTTATATTTTAACACTATCAATACAATCAACCTGCATGTCCATTACTCGCCATCGCAACAATCACGCAACAAAAAAAGACAACCAGCCAAAGTCAGGCCCCGTCCGGAAAGTGACGTTCCCGACCCGCCAGGCTCCACCCGTATCGGGGAAGCCTTGCCATCCGGACCCCGACAGGCGGTGATTGGGTGCCTTTGCGTGCGAGGATACGCGTATTTTTGTGTCAACGAATGTGCGTCCGACTGCTAATATGGACGTCGTTGGTGCTGTTCTTGGCTTTCCTTTCGTGGAGTGGCTATGCCTGTGGAACATTCATATCGCACGGCGACAAAGGTGCCGATCCGGATCAAGCGCCTGAGCTTATCTGGAAGTTTGTCCGCACACGACAGACAAGACGGTCATGGCGGCATTTGGACGTTATTCCCGAAATCCGTTTGTCATCCAACACTATACGTCGTAAGCCAAAGACACTCTCTCATTCGTTTTTATTATTACGATAAGATTACACATCTCAAGTGCCAGCATGTTTTCAACAATCGACAGCACATTTTTCTAATATTCGTATTATATTCTACCGTTTTCATGTACGTAATGTAACTCGAATCTCATCTACATCCCCAACATCCTGCTTCAACACCACCACCCTCTCATCATCACCGTCCTCCAAATATATCGTCCCTTCCAATCCATTACGGATAAAATACTTCTACCAAATCCATCGGCGCTCCCCCCTGC
This sequence comes from Lecanicillium sp. S3808, assembly GCA_023628775.1. Lineage (NCBI taxonomy): Eukaryota > Fungi > Ascomycota > Sordariomycetes > Hypocreales > Cordycipitaceae > Lecanicillium > Lecanicillium sp. S3808. The sequence continues at coordinate 463,989 of JAMAJY010000005.1, read as the reverse complement.
CTATCCCCTCCACCAGGAATAACAACACCTCCCCCCAACGCAGCCGCATAAGTTCCGTGCCTTGGATGCGTCATATTCTTCAACCGCGTCCACTCGTCCTTTTCCACATCATATGCTTCTGCCTGCGGAAACACACCCATTGATCCATCTTCTTTATTTCCCTCGCCTCCAAACGTATAAACAACTCCATCCACCGCCGCAGCCGCAATCCCGCCCCTAGGAGTCGGCATCCTCCCGCTCCTAACACTCCATCCGCGCGCCATATTGCACCCCAAATCCAACGCAAACACCGTATCCTTGACATTGTCCTGGCCGCGAAACCGGCCTCCGAGAATATACATTGTGCCATCCACAACCGCCACGCCAGCATGGTCTCGTCCCTCAGGCAGCCTGCTCGCCCGCCGGGGCACTTGACTCCAGACACCCTTTGCGACATCAAACGCGTGCACAAAGTCGACTGTATCCTGCACGCCTTCTCGGACGGGGTTCAGCGAGCGCATCCCTCCCGCGAGAATAATCGTCTTGTCCCACACACCCATTGCCGCGCTACCCGCTTGGTAATCCTCTGGCACAGACGGCAGGGCGCGCCACTCATCGCTGTCGGGGCTGTATTCCCACGACACGCCCGTTGCGCGCCATACGCCCTCGTCGTCGGGCGTGAGGCCACCCAGCACGTAGACCTTGCCGTCTACCGCCGCGACGTTGGGGTGGTTCAGCGCTGCGGGCAGGTCGGCGGCGCGTGTCCACGACTGGCTGGTGGAGTTGTAGATTTGCACCAGGGTTGTGGTCTCGAAGCCCCCGTCGCCGTTGGTGTCGGGGATGACGCCGCCGACAATGGCGATTGTGGAGGGCGTTATGCGCACGGTTGAGTGTTCCTGGCGAGGAGCGATGGGGATGGACGGGAGAGGTTCGTACGTGCCCCCGTTTGCGGTCAGCCCTGCGGCTGTTGCTGCCGAGGCGGCGAGTGATGCTATCAGAGACGAGAAATGCATCTTTTTCTCTAGCCAAGGAGGTTACTTGGGGAGAAAATGCTGATGCGAGGTGATGGACAGGGGAGAGATTGTTGGGGTGAGGCCGGCCAGTCCTTTTTTATATCCGCGCTAGCAGCGTTACATTCATGACGCCAAGAGCCGCAGATCCGCTAAGAGATGACCAGGCACGTAAACATGGTAAGCTCAACTCTGTAAAACACTTGTAAATTTTCATCTTGAAAGCAAAGAGTCGGAATTAAGCTGCATTTTACAATGTGATAATTCCGTATAGCAGCTTTCACGCTGTATGATAATGTCTCCGGGCCGCCAAGCTGCTGCGCCTGAGCGTTGCGTATCGTACCATATAAGAGTATAGTATCCCTTTGACTATTGGGCTAAATCGAAAGAGACGAGACAGTATCGCATTTATCCCTTGATTTTATTTTAAATTCTATTTCTCAATTTGCCAAAGCTTGGATATCATGTCCTTACGCAGTTCAACCTAAACGTGGCATGGGCCTGTCTTTTTGCATGGGCTTTTCCATCCCTGCCTACGTGGTTAGTCATCTGTGTACTTGTAGGGCTGCGATGTGTAGAAACCTTCCTAGTGATGAGACAATGGTATATCAACTTTTTAGTAAATAATATGAAACGTTTTGGCCCTTCACTAATGTCTACATTTAGAAGTCAAGAGAGAAAAACGCAATGTTTCACCTATACGCAAATCAAGACTGCAGTTTCTGACCTACGGCGCCCACGATAGTCGCAACGCCGAATATCAAGGGCATGCACTATACTGTAAACTCGCACCCTCGATATCCAACGTCATCTCATATTTCGTTACAAAGCCCAGCCGAATTGAGCGAGGCTATAATCAACCAAGCAGTAGTTGTCGCAGAGCCAATGGGCATCGTACCGAGCCAGTCGAGTAGCATGATTGGCCGTCTACGCGCCCGAGTAGCTCAGAGTGAATCTGATTGGGCAGTCAGTCTATGCTCGTCCAGCAACAACTCGAGACTGAATGAGATATATAGGAACCGTACTGCCAGAGAAAACTGCAGATACTCTTTAATTGCTCTATTTTAAACATCTCTTGGACATGTTACAAATGCTAGTTGTATTGCGTCGCAACTACAGGTATGTGGTCTTCTCCTACCTACACGGCATCTTCATCTCAGATCTTGGTTTGCTCACTTACATAGGAGACCTAATTATAAAGGCGTTCTTCCGTTCTGATCCGCTCCACTTTTATACAGCTTCGTCTCCAGTCTTGTTACACAGAGTCTGGATATTAAAGACATATTCAAGTGTCTCCTCTCCCTGCCTTTTTTTTTTTTCCTTTTTTTTTTTTTGTGCAAACGCTTATGGAACTAAGCGGAGAAGTCATTGTCGGTGTTGTTGGAGTTATTATGACTGTTGTAGTCGCAGTCCCTGGCATCACAGTCGCCGCATGGCGTTGGCGAAAGAGGCAGCTAGACCAACACAACTCGGAAGCCTCTGATAGTGGGTGTTGATCCAGCATAGTATGCGCTCTCTCTGTGATGCTGAATCACCCATTTTAACGCAATCATAGGATCCGTCCAAGGTGCCCAAGGACAAATTTGCTAGAATATGAGCTTTAACGTTTTAAAATACAATCAACATATTTCATCCCACGACATGATAAACTTGGATAACTTTAAAAGTTGCGTTTCCATGGTGTATAACGTTTTTTGTTTTCGCTTCACTCAGATAAAATACTTTTTATTTCCTTCTTCATTCAGTTCCCCTCAATCGTTAATCCTGCTCCTCCTTGCCCCCAAGGTAGCGATACACAACCGAAAAGTCCCTCCCCTGACACTCCTCCCTCTCCGCCGCCTCCTCATACACCTTGAACGCCGTATCCGCAAGCTCCATGTGCGCACCCGCCTCCTTGGCCGCGACCATGGCCAGCCTCAGGTCCTTCTTCATGAGCGAAATCCCAAAGCCGCCGCGATAATCCCGCCCCGCAGGCGCCGTCTCAACCACGCCCTTGACCGGGTTGTTGACCTCGCTGGGCCAGCAGCGGCCGGTACTGACATTGATGACGCCCGCGAGCTTCTTGGGGTCCAGCCCCCACTTCATGCCCAGGTTCATCGCCTCGGCGGTGGCGAGGTTGTTGAGCGCCAGCAGGTAGTTGTTTGCCAGCTTGGCCGACAGGCCGGCGCCCTGCGGGCCGCAGTGCAGCACCTTGCGGCCCATGGTTAGCAGGATTGCCTCCAGCCGCGGGAGCATCGTCTCCTCGGAGCCCAGCATAAACGTCAGCGTGCCGGCCGTGGCGCCCACCACGCCGCCGGACATGGGCGCGTCGACAAACGTGCCCTGGCCTGCGGCGCTGACCGACTTGGCCACCTCGCGAGATGTGGACGGGTCAATGGTTGAGCAGTCGATGAAGATGCGCTCCTTTTTCGGGAGCGAGTCGGACAGGATGGTCTGGTACACTCCCTTGACGTGTTTGGGCTCGGGCAGGACGGTGATGACGGTATCCTATTGTTTGTTGGTCAGCCCATCAAACAGCTACTTCTTTGTCTTGCCCAATTGCAGCCGGGACAACTCACGGCATCCTTGGAAGCATCGTGCGCGCTAGAAGCAAGCTCAATCGCAGCTCCGGTGCCAGAAACCTTCATCTCCGTCTCCAGACTCTTCATGGCTTCGGGGTTAATGTCAAAGATGGACACCTTGTCGCTCGCCGTAAGCTTGGACTGCAGGTTCTTGGCCATTTGATAGCCCTATAGAGTACACAAAACAAGAACACATTAGCACTTTGGCAGAGTGAACGGGGCTGTAGGACCGTGTCACGACGCACCATTTGGCCCAGTCCGACAAAGCCATAGTTATCCAACCGTCTCGGCGTCGTCGCAAAGCCCCTCCTCTGCACCGCACCGGCAAACAAACGCGACGCGAGGACTCTCATGTTGTTGTATATTAGGGCCGTGGGGATGTCTCTTCTCTAGTCGCTCTCTTGCCGGGTCGCTTCAGGTACTCTGTAAAACAACACCAACAGACTGGGAAAGAAAACAGCGCAAGATTTATGAGCTGTTCTCGACAAAAAAGCCGGCAAAGGTGCACTGTGAGTTGAGGTTCGGGTGTGGGGGACTCCAAAGTGTGGGGGAGCTGGGCCGTATTTACCGACAAAGCCGTCCATTGCCGGCGCCAGCCACGGTAGTATGTGTGTTGGTGGAGCGCCACGCCGGGAGCGGCAAGGGAGTATTATAGCTACCCTACATGCGTTGAAGATATAATATTCCGACATGAATCTCGCGTAATTGAAATGGTACTACTCTGCATTAATTATCGAGGATCATGCTTGTTTTTTAATTTATGTAAACAAACTGTTGATTCGTGGTTGGCTTTACTACTCTACGCATTCATCATGGCATGATCGTAGACTCGATATTGATAGGCAATCAGAGCATTGGCAGGGCTTAAACCGTAATGTTAAACATTGGTATCTGCATAACCCTATTCTGTATATTACGCAAACAATGCGTTGCCAATCTCCAATCTCCAGCCGCTCACTCTGCTACTCAGAGCCAGAGCATTGTCCATTCTATATCACCACATTTTGCGCAAACCGCACCACAACCAGTCTCAAAACCACAAGCCATCTTGAGCCATTTTCTTCACAAAGAAACCAAATCGATATATAATAAAAGTAAAAGAGAACGGCGCGAAATACCAAGACCTTCCCTTTTAACCATGCTGTAATTAAATCCATGGGAAAAGAAAGGGAAGAAACGTCCGAGCAGCCGCAACCAAAAAGAGGGGGGGGGGGGGCGGGGGGAGAGGGGATG